>CM023483.1:45886881-45923828 GCA_013339685.2 Hyalomma asiaticum
TCACAGGCGCGAGCAAAAGTATACGGACCACGGTATCGCGTGGCTCACAGGCTCTTCGCGACACTTCCGTCACGTCAGCTGCGATCGACAGCAGCGCTACGTGCAAGAAGCATCCCTCCTTAAATCTAGGGCCCGTCTGTTTTTCCAAATGTGAACAAGTATTTTAGGGGCGAAGCTCCTTAAAGCGGCACCCGTTCGTCCCTCCTCGTAGTCGTAGTAGTGCGTAACCAGTCTTACGCTTTGACCTCCAAGGTGGTGCCAGTGGGAGATTTCTCCTGTGCGTTGTTGAACAATAAAAAATTCGCAGCGTGCGCGTAAACTAAAAGCCGAATTCTTCTGCCTCTCATTCCCCATTAGCAGCCATTTCGTGCGTCCCCGATGTATGTAGTAGTAGTAGTAGTAGTAGTTAGTAGTAGGTAGCCACCGGCGCGTGCCTGCTGGAGCGCACGCACGCGCCGAGGGCGAGCGCGTGGCACCTGGCGCTCGCCCTCGCCGCGAGCGCCGGGAGCCACGCGCTCCCCGGCAAACTCGACACTGCCCCGGCAAACGCGAGAGACAACGTTGGCGCAGGCAGCGTCTCCTAGCGAGTTTCTTGATTGAGAAATACCGACTGCTCGCGTTGGAGAAGCGTTCACCGGCAAAACCCATATATATATATATATATTATATATATATATATATATTATATATATATATATATATATATATATATATATATATATATTGTAACGGAAAGAATAGGAGATGGTAGATGAAGAAGAGGACGACGAGGTGGAGTGCGCCATTGTACCATCTCCGTGGCTATCTACCTTGGCGATCCCTCATCCCCGCTGACCGTCACTTGTAAATAAACATCCTTCATCCGTAACAGTTAGCGGTGGAGGTGCTGGGTACCCCGACCACAACGAAACACGGGAAACACGGTTCCCCAACCGCCTGATCTGCGTCGAAGCCGCCGCATTGCTGGATTGCCTCCGTCGCCCCCGGCGTCCGAGATGTCCCACACCGAAGCCAACAGACGGAGCGAGCCAACAGCACCTTCGCCCTCAACGGCGGCTGGTTCTTGGCCATCCGTAACAATATATATATATAATATATATATATATATATATATTTTCCTGATGAAGGCCGGACCACCGGCCGAAACGTTGAAAGTAAAAAAGTTCTTGCACGTTCGTCCGTTTCTTCAAAACTGCTTATATATATATATATATATATATATATATATATATATATACACTGGATCTTGACTTGCAATGAAGTGCCGGTGGGAGATTTCACTTGTGCATTGTGCATAGTTGAACCGTGAGGATTCGTAGCATGCGCGTTAACTAAATTAATCCGGAACTCGGCACGATCTACGAAAGGTCTGTTCGATTCAGAAAAGGTGCACGGAACCACGCACAAAAAGGTGCAGGTGGTGTCGACACCCGGTGCAGCAGTTCCCGGCACCCGTTTTCGCGGTGCAGATGGAGCTCCGTCCGCCGCCGCCCAAATGTGTGAATCGAACGTTGAGGTGCAGGCCTGTCGTCTGCTGCACGGCCAGCTCGATGAGTTTTTTGTTTCTAGTAGCCTGCTTGTGCTCGCTACAGCTATGCATGGTGATATGGTACAACAAAACCTGCGCGCGGGCGTGTGAAACAAGACGTGATATTTATATTATGCGCATCCACGCATTTGCTGACACGAACGACGCGATACAATCTGCATCCTACCATTTGTAAAAAGAAAAAGTGAACGTGAAAACAAGCCGTCATTCTGCACGTGTTCAGAGAAAAATGTCAAACATTTATCACTTTCACAGAGTTACTTGCTGTGATTTCGCCGCGGCGTACGTCCTAACCATCTCCATTAGACTAGCCGACGCCGTCGTCTGCACGCGTCGCCCGAGGGGTTAGCGAGGCTGCACCAAAACGCTGCACCCACACACTGGAGGTGCAAAGGTGCACGGCACCGCGGCGGCACCTTAGCTGCACCCCGCCACAATCGAGGACGGAGGTGCAGCGGGCGCCGCTGTACCGCGAGGAATCGAGGACGGTGGTGCAGCGCACCGCGAAAAGGTGCAGAAGGTGCAGGGAACCTTGGCTGAATCGAATAGACCTGATGCACATCCCGAGCTTCGCCCACTCATCATCATTCACTCCGTGGATATGCTGTAATTTTTGTTTCACCTTTCGCTTTCTAACGCTAAGCGCTCTTCGGTATCCGAATCCACGGGGTTAATACCGATAGCGCTTCGCGAAACTGATATCTCTTCATCGGCACACCGGTCGATGCAGGCCGTGACGGCTGTGATACTGCTATCAAGGCAGATATGTGGCGTTCTTACCGCCGACGAGCGCTGTGCGTGGAAACTAGCAATGCGGTGCACGGAATTGAAAAATTTACAAGCTAGCGAGTAACGAGTAGACTAATTTCCGGCGGAGCTCTCCGGTGACCGTTAGGCGGCGTTCCGCTAGGTGGAGCGGAAAGACAGTTTGGCACGCGCTCGCGTGGTCCGTATACGCCTGGTGCACCGCCTAGAGAGGCGCCACTGATGGCCACCTAGCGGGCGCCGCCGACAGTACTCTCGGGAGGCCGAGCAGACGACAACGCTTTTTGCAGCGCTGGGAGGCATGGGCATGGCCGAGGAACGCGGCTGCGATTTCCCCTTCGTTCGCGTGCCGGACACCTACTGTTGCGGTGACAGTTGCAGGAAAGAATCGGGCCTCTGTGAAAGTGGGCACGCGCGTGCCGTTAACACAATTTAGGACAAACCAGTCCGCATATAATTGTCAGGTGCATCCCGCCGACCATCGTGAAAAAGTCCAGTTGCGAAGTGGAGCTCGTGCGAAGTAGCCGCCTTGTATTTCCTTCTTTTTTTTAAATTGCACCGTTGCCACATTGCCGTCTCTGTACCTTAATATCTGTACCTTAATAATAAACACACATAATTTGAGCAGAGTGGTAATTCAAACAATGAAGCAAACAATACGCGATGCTGGCGTGCGTTATGTAGCGATCTTGATAGCACTGATTACATACGTGACATAATCGCATAATAATTGACATAAAAGTCACCTTATGAAGCGCAACTGAGAGATTGTTAATGAACCTGCGTACACTCCTCATGGATATCGCCAAACTTGCCAGCGGATAAAACCATTAGCGCCGCGTTCGTCGAACTACCCTACCTGCTGCAGCCGTCAAGCGCACAAAGCTGCGTGAGAATTTTTGTGTTTTGGATGCTGAGTAAAGAGAAGGCGCATGATATATTGAAAAGCGGCGAAGGGTTGTTCAAGTTAATTGGGAGCGACAGCAAGGCTGGGGCTCGCTCTATCGTCAAGATGTATGTAGAAACATGTAAACACTAAACAGCTACTGAATTTCTTCGTCACTTTACGGAGATTTCGTCATATATGCGTCTTCTGTGGGCCTGCAGTGCACCACATTGTTTTAGAGCTTTATGTGCCTATGCAAGTATTGCCATTATCATGGTGGTTTGCGGTCCAGCATCTTCCCATTATTCCGTATATGAAATGCTCAGCACGCACCAAAGCTATATTTAGCTATATTTGTTGGTTTCAAACTTTCTTCGTGCTCTTTCGTCCGTGTGTTCTGCGTGCTTCTACTTTTCAAGATGGTGTATGAACATGCCCGAACTGCCACTGTTGTAACATAAATTTTTTTCTTCTAGTAACAGTGGTGGGGCACACGCATACCGAGCACACATGAGTTTCTTCTCTTATTAGAGCTGGTGTAACTCGTAAAATAGGGCAAGACTTCTGTGTGAGCACTTTAAACGTACAAGCAGGCTTTTGTTTACACTCCTCCCCCTTAAAACTTAGCCAGGTGGGTAGCCCCCCTCCATTTTCGTTAACGCCATGGGTAACACCCCTCCCACCCTGCGAATCAAAATTCTGGTTAAACGCCTACGTACAGGAAGAGGTCGTGTTTGGATGGCTTTTGTTATTCGACATCCCTTGAAGCTTCGGCCACCCCACACATGCAAAGAAAGTTGCTTATTTCGCTGCGACAACGCGAACTAAACGGCGAACGCGAACAAAGTCGTAGGAAGCTACGGCGCACGGCTGCCTACTCTCCCGCGAATACTTAGCAGGGTCGCCACCAGTAGCGCTTCCGTCGGCTTGCACGAGGCGTATACTTTTGCTCGCGCCTGTACAGTGTGTGTATCAATGTGTTGAAATGCCACGGTTCCGACAGCGCTTTATTTCGCGAAGCCAAGATGGCATCGACGAAGAAGGCACACGAGCCAATGACTCATGATGGTTTTGTACAGTCCGAATCAATGCCTACAGTATGCATGTATTTGATTGATTGATTTGTGGAGTTTAACGTTCCAAAACCAGCTCAGATGCATGTATTTGCGCGTGGTGGTATCTGTGCATGTGTGTATGTATGTATCTATGTGGGAGCGTGTGTATGTATGTGCTTGTCGCACGTGTGTTGATCTATGCATGTGTATGCATGTGTTAGTCGCATGTGTGTTGATACTTAGATACATGCGTGTGCAAGTAACCATGTGCGTGTGGTCGTACGTGTCCGCGTGTGCATGTACTATGTGCGTGTGGTCGTATGTGCTTGCGTGCGTATTTTTGCGTGTGTTCGCACGTGTACGTGTGATATGTGCGCGTGTCCGTGTGTGCGTGTTCGCCCGTGTGTATGTATTTGCGTTTGTGCATCGTGTATATATGCGAGTATGTGTGCGCATGTGGTCGCATGTGCATGCGCGTGTGTGTACGTGTGCCCGTGGATTCGTATGCGCACCTACGTGTAGGCGCGCGCAAATGTTCATGTGTGCGTGTTCCCGCGCGTATATATATATATATATATATATATATATATATATATATATATATATATATATATATATATTATATATATATATATATATATATATATATATATATATATATATATATATACTTCGGAGATAAATTCTTGGCAGCAGGTCAATTATAGAATCAAAGGGTCACTTTGAAAAAACATAACATTTATTACGACGTTTCGGCCGCGAGACCGGCCTTTCTCAAGCTTCTACTACAAATGGTACGCACAGAGTCTACATGAGAGTAACGGGAAAAGAAAGGGAGGAGCATGGCTGAAGTTGAAATGGGGGAGAAAGACGAAAGGAAGAAAGGGGAGGGGGGCGGTGTATGGAAGAGTGGTGGCGGCCTTGAAAGCCCAAAGATAAAATTAAAACCACGTGTTTGACGTATACCGAAGTAGAAGTTAAATGAGGGAAGATGGAGAAGGAGCGGTTTCGGCGCCGCCGCTTTGAGTCACGGGAGCCGTGCATGTAGCCATCAGCTCAGCCCTCTCCTCAGGCACAACACGCAGCTCCAAGAAGCGCGGCGCCTGGAGGGCTAAAGAAAGCCAGATGTGGAAAAACTGAGAGCTGTGGCGGCCTGTAGCAACAGGAAAACTGCCTTGGGAAGTTAGAAGATAAAGGAGATACGGGGTGAGATAAAAGAAAGAAGGAGAAAAAGGAGTAGAAAAAGAACGAAAGAAATAAAGGAAGGGGAGGGGGCGGTGGGCGCGTGGACGCCTGTGTGAGGTGGAGCACAGAAACATTTGCAATACGATGACAGTAAGGTGCACAGTCACAAATACAAACAAAACGGGCTCAGCTGAACAGCCAATACGGATAAAGCGCGCAATAGAAATATACAGTAACAGGAGAAACAGAATACCATTGCGAGTGTCTTACAAAGCAATTATACATACGTATATGTATGGAAACATGCACTAACACACAGACGTATCTAAACACACCTACATACATACACACTCAAAGCATACCTATATATATATATTATATCTAATATATATATATATATTATATATATATATATATATATATATATATATATATATATATATATATAATTTTTAAGGAATGTTAATTTTCCGACGGTCTCGTTAAGCCCGCCAGACATAGTGTTGAACTTGTGTATTAGGTATGATTCACACGCCTCCCTGTCGTAATGGGTCTGGAAGCCGGATCGCAGGATTGCGACTCTGAATTTGTCGAATTGGTGTCCAATGATATTTGCGTGTTGTGAAATTGGAAGTTGCGGCAGTGATTTTACGTGGGCCCTATGGTTATTAAAACGAACTCTGAAGGAAGTTTCCGTTTGTCCAATGTATTGTACGCGACAGACTGTGCATTCTAAAAGGTAGACGACGTTGCGTGTGTCACAATTGAGTTCACCCTGAATTTTATAGCGAAAGGAAGATGCGCTATAATATCTTTGGGCTTTCAAGGCCGCCACCACTCTTCCATACACCGCCCCCCTCCCCTTTTCTTCCTTTCGTCTTTTCCCCCTTTCAACTTCAGCCATGCTCCCTCCCTTTCTTTTCCCCGTACTGTCATGTAGACTCTGTGCGTACCATTTGTAGTAGAAGCTTGAGAAAGGCCGGTCTCGCGGCCGAAACGTCGTAATAAATGTTATGTTTTTTCAACGTGACCCTTTGATTCTATATATATATATATATAATATATATATATATATATATATATATATATATGTGCGTGTGCGCATGTGTTGCTATGTGCATCACAAAGTATAGGCACGTGCGTTCTGTATAGGCTCTTCCGAAAACACAGCATGTGTTTTGCGGTGGCATTGATACAAAGGCATTCGGCCAGCCTGTGCGAGGAAATTCACTTTAAATAAACTGTTCTTCGCTACATATTTAATCTACTTAGTAGCCACTTACATGCAATACATTCTCCTGTATATTCTACGCTGCTTGCACTGTATGCGTCGCCGTACGGCTAGCCCAAAGGACAACGGAGAGGCTAACCGCGCAGCCACTGGTAGGTACTCATTTTTCTCGGTACGCTCTCGCTTGTTTTAACCGAAGCGACCCGAAATAAAAACATTTGTCACGAAGGTATACTGGAAGCATACTATCCTCACGCCGGTTTAACAAGGGATAAATTCCTATTTGGCGCTTCAAAAGGCCGAATAAACAAGCGCGCGCAATACATCTCAATGCGGTTGCAACGCGCCACTGGAGGATTCAGCGTGCCGTGCGCACCGCTCCCGCGCGGGGAGGGAAGAAATCCGAGGAGGATTGAGGAGGAAAGCGCGCGTGTGGAGGAGAGTGTCGCTATTTTCAAGATCAAGGGGCTTTATGAGAACCAAGAGTGCAGTAAAAGAGAGGCGATGTTAATTTAAGAGCAATTTTACGTGCTAAATACCTCTGCTTTGACCGGATATCCCTTAGATGCAAATTGTAAAGCCGTGTAGCACAGATACAAGGCCCTTTTTTTCTACGCAATGTAAGTCTGGTGGTGGTGTTGTCGGCAGCGCTTCCAGCTGATACCCTCGCTCTTTGGCTGGTTGTGGGTTCGAATCCCAGCGAGTGGTGGCTTTTCAATGACTCTTTATTTTTCGCACAGCTACTTCCGTTACGGAAGTACTTCCGTTACGGAAGTACGTCCCAGATTTCTTGGTGGATCACGGCATAAAACACTTTCGTGTTAAAATCGTACTAAGTTGCAGGAAAGCTTGCTGCGTTCAAGTGTTAACTCGGCGCGAAATTTAAGAAAGTGTGAGCTGCCCGTTCTCCAATAATAAACCCATAAAGGTGACAAAGACAGTCGCATTTTCAGAGAAACAAGTTATCAGTCATTCATTCTACCACCTTAGTGTATTTAAAAGGGAAGCACATGGGCCATCAGAAAATATAACGTGGCCAATAACGCCTACGTGGAATCCCATTTCTTTCTGCAGTCATTGTCGTTGTTCGGGTCGCATTGCAAGCTTCTATGCCACACTGCGCAAGACAAGTGCTTGCATCAATAAACGTAAACTGCATGGCTTTAGATAAGTACAGCGAGTGCACTGGCTTCGCCTCGTGTTCTATAACTTTATTCAGTTACTCTTGCGCCGGAAACTACATCGCACACGCGATCTCCCTTCTTTGGCGCAGGTTTCTATCACCGCGGAGAACGACGACTTGCCATCCAACTCGGCGATACCCACTTCTCCGGACCCGACTAGCGGCACCTACACCACGTCGGACCGATCCGTTGCAGACAAGCCAGCGTACAGGGCGGGTGGTGCTTTCCTAGTCCCCAAGGACCCCGTCAAGTCTACGGCCAGTGTTAACACGCTGGGTGCCAGCCAGGGGGACGACCGGGATCATATGTCGGCCAGCTTCGCTGGTCCACTGTTTCGCGGCAGTAACTCCAGCTTTCTGCGTGGCCAAAGTGCTGGTGGCTCGGCGCGCAATGTAGCTAGTGGTCTGGGTGACAGCTCGGGCTCATATATAGAAGAAGAGACGCAGGAACGCCGGGTTATTGAATCTAGAACTGAGGAAGTTCGCACCGTGCGTAGAATCCGCAGGTCGCGATCTAAAAATCAGGCCCCAACAGGGCCGCCGCCACTCGCTATCGAAGACACAGTTTGGCACAGGACAGAAAGCGGCCACAGGGCGGTCAGACCTGTAGGTCTACTGCCTATTGCTGATCGCGAGTATAGCAATAGTCGCTCTATGATAAGTGGTCCCTGCAGGACAGTGACCGAGAGCCGCCAGTCCGTCGAGGAGCGCACTGAGGCAGAAAATGTCAGCGAGCACGCTATGAGCACGAGCTACGCGTCCTCGCAGTACTCGTTCGGCGAAGTGGCCTCCGCCGACAGGATGAAACTCATCGAGGGGACCACGCCCGTCGCTGAAGACGCTTCGTCCGTCGCGTCAGCGCGACCATCCACTGTGTCGCTCGGTGAGATAGGTGCTTTCTCTGACAGAGCCGACTCTGCTGTAAAGGCGGTGAGCAGTACGTCCTCTATGTATAGCCTCTCGGCTGAAGAGCAAGACTTGAACGCGCTCGCTCCGTGGAAGTCGACAATCATCGAACGCTCGGCACGCAAAGAAAGCTCCGGATTCGAAAGCAGAGCCTCTGACAAAGGTGGATCTGAGAAGTCTTTCCCAGCTGCCTCAGCGGAACGCATCGAAATATGCGACTACAAGACCATTTACGGAAAGTCTCAGAGCGAAGAGAAGCAAGCGAGTAAGGGGCTGGAAACCATAGACGAGGCAACAACACTGGTGTCGCTTAATAGCGAGGCCCGCGTTGAACAGGAAGAACGTAAACAGAAGGCCGAGCCATGCACCGAGCTGATGCCTATAGATCAGCCCATGGAGATGGAGGATCTTTTACTTTGTGATGTGCACATGGCTGCTGAAGTGGCCAGACGAAAGTCTTCTGGTAGCGTCCGTGGCGAGAAAACAGAGGAGGGGCCGGAAGCAGAGCACAAGGACAAACCGGTCACTACCAACGATCGCGAAACCAACATCCTCGCGGGACCTCCTGTAGTTACTGTGAGTGGCATACAAGGGAAGAGAGTTAGCAAGGACTCCTCTAGTCGCGCAACAACTGACGTAGTTACGACTGCAGCCGAGCGGGAAAAGACGTCCAGCGACCTGGACCATGTGCAATCTAAACAAAGGCTGCATTTAGGAAATCTTGAAAGCACTGTGGCCGAAGAAACGGCGTCTCTCGAGGAGAAAAAATTGCCATCTAAGAAAGCGGAACAGGGCGCCGCAGAAATAAGCAAAGCTCTGGCGCTGTCAACTGAAGTGAAGGTGACGGACACTGGGACTCGCAAGGTGGCAACTGCGGACCAACCGCTATCGACAGCAGAAAGTTTGGAGCGCCCTAAAGCGGACGTTCTTCAAGATGGTGAAACAAGTGGCCCCGCGCTAAGTCTGCCGGAACTGGAAAAGGCGCGTGATATTGAAGAAACAACGGATGACGGATACAAGCTCGTGTTTCTCCCACAGAAGAGGCAGGATGTCGAACACAAATCGGTGAGCGACGATGAGAGCCGTGAAGTGCCTTACCTAGAGGTCGAATCGCCGGCAAGCACAGACAGTGGCAATGCTGATATCACTACCGGGCCAGGCGGGAACGAATTCTACCGTGACAGCGTATTGGAGGAAACCGTAACACACAGAGCCTTGAGTGACCAGTCCGAAGCGTCTGAAGGGGAACGTGAGATCAGAGCCCGCGCCTCGGACCAAAAGTCTGAACTCTCAGAAAACTTCGAGCGTGTGAGTGATACTCCGCTGGCCACTGAGAACAATGACAAAGGAGACCTGGTCGAGTACCACGAAAAAAGCATGATTTTATCGGAAATTGCTCTCGATCCAGTATCAAAGCGCTCTTCGTCAGGTTCAGTGAGCAGCGTACGTGAAGAAAAGCGTGCATCAGACCACAGTGTAGCGGAAGAAGGCACAGCTACTGAGGAGTACGCTGAAATGACTATCACTACAGAAAAAAGCGAAGGGTCTCATCTTCTGAACGAGAAAAAACGGCTCAGTAACGCAATGCCAGATTTTCTGTATGAAGCGAGTGATATTAGGCCCCAAACGACGACGTCTAGTGAGCAGGGACCTCACCCAGAAGAGGTGACTCATGTGGAAAAGGTAGTGGCAGCTGCTGAAGCAGGGCGGGAAAAAGTTCTTTCCTATGAGGCGCTTGTTCCTCTTAGTGAACCCGCCTCGAAGAAAGACCTGGTTGAGAAAAAATCCAGCGCACAAGTTACTTCAGCTGACCGAAGTAGAATTCCGTCCTTTGAAGGTGGCTTCCCAGCAGAAGAGATTTATAGCGGCGTGTTCGTTGGACTCGGTGACGTGGCAAGCGAAGCGTTTTCTCGCGACTACGGTAACCGTGGTACGGAAGTCCCATCTAGTAAAGCTAGTCCCTCCGAGATGCCTTTGGTGCCTATGGAGAATAGTGGACTGCAAAATACTCGACTGGCTTCTGTCGGCGAAGTGCCTTCAAACGAAGCGCTTGTTCTTCTCGGTGAACTTTCCACTGACGTCATCGAGAAAAAGTCAATCACAGAGGTAACTTCAGCTGAACGAAGCAGAATCCCTTCGTTTGATGCAATGTTTCCAGCAGAGGAAATGTACAAAGGTGTATTTGCTGGACTTAGCGAGGCCGCAGGTGAAGCCTTTTCACCGGAGTCCAGCAAATCCGACGTGAAAGCAATTGGTGAAGGTAGTTATTCAAATGCACGCACTCATAGTGAGAAGAATGAACAGCCACGAGTTGCTGTAGGCGCTGTAGACCAGAAGCCAACAAACGTGCCTTCAAACAATGCGGTCGTCCCTTTTGAAGAACGCTCCTCCGAGGCCGACTTCGTCAGAAAGAAATCAATTCCAGAAGCAACTTCTGTCGACCGCAGTAGAACTCCGTCATTCGAAGGTGCCTTTCCAGCAGAGAGCATGTACACGGGTGTGTTCGTGGGACTTAGTGAGGTCGCAAATGAACCATTTTCACAGGTGTCCAGTAGGCATAGTGCCAAAGCAGTCTCTGAAGGTAGCCATTCGGAGGCTCGTTTTCTTTCTGGAGAGAGAATTGAAAAACGAAAAGACACTATCGGTGCTGTGAAGGGAGAGCTTAAAGAAATGTCTTCAAATGAGGCGCTTATTTCTCTTGATGGTTCTCAGCGAAAGCTTGTCGAAAGGCAATCATCTACCGAGTCAACTGCTGGTGACCGAAGCAGAATTCCGTCTTTTGAAGACGGCTTCCTAGAAGACAAATGCGAGGCTGCTTTCAGTGGATTCCGCGATGTCGCAAATGAAGCATTTTCTGCAGTCTCCGGCAAGCCCGACGCGAGCGCTGCAGCTCAAAGAGCCATTGAGCCTGTACCGCCACCTTCCGCTGCTGTCGTTGATATAACGGAGCAAGAAAAAATTGATTCAGGTATAGAGACCATAAATAAAAGACAGAGATGTGACAGCTGCTGGCAGTGTCATGTGGAAAAAGCACTACTGATGTCCAGAAAGGCAATGTTGACTCAGAGTACCGAGAGTCTTTCACAAAACCAGAAACCCTCTGTTAAGGCTGTATCGGATAAGGATCTGCAGGAAGGTGCCGACAAGTGTGACAAAAATATTGCGCTGGACCGAATGATAGTTGCGAGCCCTAGTGCGCAACTTGTAGAGGTGGCGACAAATGCTGCCGGGGAAACTCAAAAAACGTCTGAGAAAGCACTTTCGGCGGTGAAATCAGGTGACCTTGTGGTGCCGGATAACCTTTCACAAAAAAGTAGTTCTGACAACCAAGCAACCGAACACCTACCACAGATATCAGCTATGGCTACAGACCACCTAGAAGTATACAGCCCAGTTGCAGAACCAGCACCACTGGACAATGCATATAAAACGGTCGAAGTTTTCACGTACCCTGAGTGGGTCTCCCGTAAACTCGGTGAAGGCAAAAGTAGCTCAGTATTCAGCTCGGATGCCGAAATGCAGTCCGGTTCCTCCACAGTGCCTACGATTGGCTCTAGTGGATTCTCGCCTCCTCCAGGAGACGTTCGTTCTGACTCTGGCGAAAGCATGTCCGCTCCTGCGGTACTTCAATCTACTGATAGAACGAGGACTGAAGCAACATGTACTGCCGAGGGCAGCACATCGACTGTAACAGCAGCGCCTTCAGTAATGTGCACAGTTTCACTGGGGGCTACTGCAGCCACTTCTGGATTTTTTCCTGCCACAACAGTCACACTTGAAATGTCCAGCGTGGGAAGCGACGGTAAAACACGAGATGTTCCTCCAGATTGGCTGGAAAAAAGTGCGTCCAACTTCGTGGCTTTAACTTCCTCCTTAACAACTGAAAAGCTCACGTCTTATTCGTCTTCGTCCCATCATGGACCAACAGATACAAGTTCAAGCCAAAAGGCAAGCCCTCCTCCTGTGGTAACGGCAGCCAAATCGGAGGCATCATGCCAGAAGACGGCCGAGAGCAGCAGGCCTCGTTACGTCCTGCACAAAACTCGAATATCAGCTACCACCCCGACCCAGTCGCTTGAACTTTTCGAAGAAACTGTCACTCGCATCGTGTCCTCAGAAAATGCTACTACCACTGATGATAAGGCTGCAGAATCTAGACTACAACAAGGTGTTGAAAGGCAGGCATCATCTGAGAATACAGTAAACACAGTGTCCCTAGAGAAGTCCAAGAAAAGAAAGACACTGCTCAAGAAGCCCACACCAAACTTTGGAGAAGAAAAGTCTATGAAGGAATACTATTCAGAGGTTTCACCGCTTAAGGACCACACGACAAAGGACAACAGTCGTCTTAACCGCCGCTCTAGCACTAAACCACCGTTGCTTCAACGTACTCAAATTTCCGCACGAGGCTTGAGCCATTCCATAGAACTAATATCTGAGCAGTCTTTCATAAAAGATTCAAACAATGCTTCCAATACTAGCTATCCTCGTATTCAAACACATTGCCCCGAAAGCACTGGCCATTCAAGTTTTCTTAGCAGGCTTCCAGGGCTCAAAGATGTCTTGGATATTAGTAGCGTGAGTGAAGAGAATGAAAAGGACATCAGTGCCACTTCTAAGGTGGAAGTGCCCAGGAAGATGGAAAAGATAGGAAAGAAGATATCAGACATTAACTTCAAGAGGGCGCTGCTGCAAGATGCCTTCGACAGTGAAAAAAATCCGAAGCGGGTCGACAAAATTAAGATGATGGTCGACAGACTCAATAGAACTGAAAGTGCACTGCAGCGGAATCTGAGCACACTGGCGCATAAAAATGCTTCTTTGTATGCATCTGGCAGCAAGTCTGAAGAGGTTTTCAGCGCCACTAACCGAGACAACACAATAAGGGAGTCTGAGCCAATTCAGAATAGATTCTCATTTGTGTTCCGCGACAGAATGGAAACACTTCCGACTGCAGTGAACATTATAAAAGCGGGCAACATATATGAAGATACTGTCGCGTCCTCACACGAAATAATGCTAGTAAAAACTAATACTTTAGGTCAGGGTCAAGTGGAGCAGGTCATAGATACTGTTCCCACAAAAGGGGGCGTGGCTACGAATTGTCTTCCGGGTGCAATCGGAGACAGATTGAAGGCACCCCCAATTGGAAATGGCATGCGTGAATGTCAGAAGGCAAGTGACGCTAGCAGTAATTCCGACGCGTCAAGAGCCATTAAGGACATTCCAGAAAGAAAAACCATGTCCGAACCAAGCTTTTCAAACTCCAAACAGACGACCATCGAAACCGAAATAGAATCCGTTGGAAGTGGGCCAGGTCACGGGCATCAAGGTCAAAAAGCCAAAATAACAGCTGCTACTAAGGAAGAGTCTTCTTTCACTGACAAGGAAGCCTTCAGAATCCCTAACGGCCCAGAGCCGTCCACAGAACAGTCGTCTATGCATATAAAGATCACTGATTCCGTTAACTCGCAAGACACAAAAGAGCAAAACTTCTCTGCTGCCGGAACTGAGGCACGTCCACAAAACAGTTTCGGTGGTTTCGCGAGAGGTACTGCACCGATGACTATACAGGCACCGCTCTCATCCCTCAATCACGTCTTGTCTCAACTACCAATCAAGGTAGTGAAGCGAAAGGTTGTGCTGGAGACGGTCACCAAGACGGTCACAGAAAAGAAGGAAAATGTCAAAGCTGTGACAGACCAGACCACGGGCATCGAGCACAAGGACTCCCACTTGGAGTCCACTACCAAGGAAGAAGTTCAGAGCAAGAGGGAAGAGGAAACCATCGAGTCGTATGACTCGGCGGCAAATGTAAGGCAGGGCACGCTATCGAACCCAATCATAGCGTCCACAAATGAAGAGAAGCAGGTGGGCATTGCAAGCAGCCCGATACTAGGGAGCAGTCTGAAAGCCGTACAGTCTCCAAAAGAAAGCGTTGCCTCCAAGTCTGCGCCAGATATCAAGGGTGTGAAGGAACAGACCTGCCAAACCCCTGAGAAAATCAAGCGAGCGAAGCAGCCAGTGGCGATAAGAGTTCATGACGATACCTTGGCCGAAGATGAAGAAGTCGCGTCGCGCAAGGAAGAGCACGTTCATATGGATCTCGAACCGAAGTCCATTCTGAAACCACTCAGTCGTCCCGCAGTGCAACTAGCCCAAGAAGCACAGCCTGATAAGAAACACTTAGGCTTCCAAGACGCTGATAGAGCTGAGAACGTGCCGCTACATCTTGTAGAGCCAACCGCAAGCACAAAACAAGACGAAAACGACGACGATTCAGAGGAGGCAGCGCTACCGCCTCCGCGCTTCAAGTTCAATCGCAAGGATTCTATTGCGGTTACAAAACTTCGCATGATGAAGCAGGCCGAGGAATTCTCAGAGGAAGAGGACGAGCACAAGAAAGACTCCGAGAGTTTTTTAGCCAGTAGCACGGCTGCGGACGACATGAGTGCAGAAAGGAGTGCTATCTTCAGGCCACCGGTCGTGATTCACATCGAGGAGCCGCAGCCGGCAAGCATCAAAGACACAGTCCAAAGCTACACGGACGAAGTAGACGCCTCGACTTCCCACACTGCTGTCAAGACACTGCCTTGCGTTGAACTGACGGGTACCGCTGCGAACGGGAAAGACAGCGGCGTCACTAATAAAGCTCAAAGCAAGGTCAACCATGGACTCGCTGAGACAAAAACCACCAAAGGAATGACTACTGTGAAAAGTGAACAAAGCCACTGTGAGAATCTGAGGGTACCACAGTTGATGGAACATTTTGAGAAAAGCTCGAACGGCACTGCCAGTTTCGAAACAAAACAAGATGAAACGGAGAAAACTGTCAGTGATACCTTTCATGGGACATCGGGAAGTACCGACACGAGCTCTATTCACAAGCCGAAACCACCGACAAAAGCCCAGAAGGTGGACTATGATGAAAAACAACTCCCCGAGAAACACAAAGGATGTGAGGGAGCGATCGTCTTTGGAAGTGAAGACGACGAGCAAAAGACGGGGAAATCGGGAGCCTCTATTGAGCAGTCGCGTCCGATGGATCTTCTGCACATCGCCGTCGACGCAAGTCAAATACAAGGCCAAGCAACAGTAACTGACGAGAAAGTAATTACGCAGCCGTGTGTCAGCAGGACCGTGAAAGAAGTCAAGAATGTTGAGAATTCCGTCGTTACCTCAGAAACGGAAGAAGTATTCTACTATCCGAAAGAAAAGGTGACTAAGAAGCACATATCGGAAACAAAAGTTCTTACAGAGACACGGTCATACACAGAAATTGTAATAGAGCCGAACTACAGCGGATCATCGGTCATGCCTGCTATACCTGAAGAAAACGAGCAGCTGCCTGTGGTGGCTGATACGTCCAGGCAAATTTTAAATGATCGAAGTAGCTGCAAAGAAGGAAGCGTTTCAACAGAAGCAAATGAAACTGAGGCGTTTCGGGCAGTGGCTTTAATTTCAAACGCTTTGTCCAGAGAAGTACCTGAAAACGATGAAGAACGCATTGCCCTTCAAAGTCAGCATGCCCTCGATGACAAATGCAGCACAGCCGCGAAGAAGGCTGACTCGTTCCAAACGCTGACTGACTTTGCCCCCTACGAGCCAGAGCAGCCACTTTCCATTCAGTCAATTCACGGAACAACCAAGCCGCTTGACCGTGTTGGAGATCAAACGATGGTGGAGCTTCCGTCGAGCGATTTTGACACATGCAAGGGAATTATTGACAGGACTCAAGACGAGCTTCCACCTCTGCACTCTGTTAGTGGCAGCAGAACGAATGATGATGCACTGTCCGGCCCCACAGAACTGCTTTCCACTGTGATGGACGACATGGGCATAAGCGGACTCGTAACGACAAGGGACATTGACAGTTACACCAGGCGTCGGCCAGACGTTCAATTCATTGCCACCTGTCCACAGCCCATAGGGGCAACCACAACGTCATCTTCGGAGTCGACTAGTAAAGCAAATGATTTTGCAATTGAAGAAATGTCTGTGCGCTATGGGACCGGGAAGCCCGGAGCTCGTGTAGAAGAAAACGCTTTGAAAAATTATGGACGATTAGCGCCACCAGAACCCGTCACAAATACAGTACTTGACACACAGCCCATAGAGGTGGCACCGAAACACGTGACGCTTCCGTGTACCGCTTATAAGTTGTCACAAGAGCTTGTTAGTCGACAAGAAGCCGCACAAATTGTTCCTAAATGCCCAAAAGAAACTCAGCTTGACATCTATTCAACCTCCGAGCCGTTATCTATGACACCAGTTTCAATAACCTCTCAGGAACCAATGATATCAGCAGGTGCAAAGTTCGTTGCTTGTGAATTTGGGCCTGAAAGAACGCCATCAAAACCGCACGAACCAGCATGGGAACACACTAAAGAGAATATAGTAGGTCCCAGAAAAGAGTCTTTACCGGTTGACTTGCCATATCTAAACTCTGGAGCCGTAGTGCCAGCATTGCGGGCGCAGACAACAGGCAACGATAGTGTGTGTGCACCAGCGGAAGAAGCAATAAAATCCGCAGAATCGTTGCCTGTCATATGCAATGACTCCTCACAGAATCCCCTCTCAAGTGTCATTTCTGGTGCCTCAGTTACGACTTATGAGTCTGCTGCAGACCTACTTGGAGAAAAGAATGATTCGCTCACCATGGAAGTGATATACGACGTTAACAAGAAAGCGACCCTAGCTGGGAATACATTTCGTAATTTCTCACAGAGAAGTGAGCCATCTCGCTGGACTGTTCAGCCCTCTCTGATAAAAACGAGAGAAGGTGAGCGAACGCATAAACTTTCTCTGCCTGTAGTAGCACCGATGATCGAAAGCGATCAAGATGAGACACGTATTGCAATCACATTTGATAGATTTGCCTTCTCTAATGAAGTCGCAGGTCGTGCAGCAGACCACGCATCTAACACCATCCCTACTTCTTTGCCATTAAAGGCTGAAGAGAAAGATTCGTCTGAAAGGTACTTCAGTAGCAGCTCTCGCGAATCAACAGCTCTCATCTTTTCACAGGATAAAGAACTCGCAATTAAGAATTGCGACATGTCAGAAAGAACGAAAGAAAGGGACGGCGTGGAAGGAAGGTTAACGGAAAGAATTCCTCCTGAAAATATTCAGGGCGAATTGCTTACCGACCCAGAAAGTCTCAGTTTATCGCCTTGCAAACTTGGCGCGGTTATGCCACTGTCGGAGGAAAGGGCATTGTTGTTGGCGGAATCGAAGTCTGTGACAGTAGGAGAAGCTGTACTGGAATCGCCACGAGAAAAGCCGGAATCTCTGAGACTGCAAGGAAGCCTTCGGGATAGCGTGTCACAAAAGGACAGGGTTACTGGTTCTGGAGCAAGAAAAACAGGAGTGAATCCTTGCCTGGCCTATCTCAATGTTGAGCCAATGGAGGAAGGGGTGAAATGCGAGACTGCGCTTTTCCCGTCTATATCAGCATCAGCGACCGAGAGCCAAGGTGCTAATGAATTTGGGGCTCTAACCGTGTCTAATATAAAGGACACTTCACCTACTGCAGCGCCGACTGCAAATAACTCATTTACCAGAAACGACGCGCCTGAACCAAGTTATTTAAATAAAACTACGGAACTCACTTTAACTTCCCAGACGACTGTTACCGCGTCATCTACATTTGTCCCGGAAAGAGGAGCAGGAAGCCAAAACAGAAAACCAACAGAAGCAACATATGAATCAGCAATCAATTCTAAGGCAGAACATGTTGCTGACAGGTGGTTAACTGGTGACAGTGGCTCTAGAGACGCGACGGAGTTGGCAGTTTCCACAGGGTCTTCTTCGGTAACACCAACGATGGAATCTATAGCAATCGTTGTCAAGCCGACGGCTAGTACCGCTGACGAGAACAAAGAAACAAGCACTGCGCCATCGGCACTCGTGTCTCGGCACTCGGCCGCCGAACGTTCTAAAGAAAGCCATGATTGGTACTCAGTATCTGTGTCTGAGCCCAGTGCCAATCTCGTAGAAAATGAAGCAAGCGGTGTTAGCTACAACACTCCCTTAGCCGTAAGGGAGGCCACGCCGACGTTTTCACGTGAAGGCCGCACACTGTCCCACAAACATAGCAGTGCAGAGAGGCAAGTAGTTACGCGTGGGCTTTTCAAGACAACGGAAGCTACATCTCCCACTCGCGAAAGCGTCAGCACTTCCGCAGAGGCCAAGTTCCCATGTGCGAAAAGAGACACATCGGGAGATTCAGCAGGAAGGTCAGACACTGCTGCTTCGTCGTTCACAGCCCAAAACACAGACACACGTCAATTCACAGACAACACTTCAGGAAACCAGGCACTAGTGTGTAGAACAGAACGTTCCCAGTCTTACAAAGCCGCCGTTAAGGACTTTGATGGAGTGAGCACTAACAAGCACCAACAAGCACTAAATAACGAGGACAAAGCGTTGCAACAGTATGGAGTCGAAGTGCGAGCAGTGGCTGTTTTTGAGAGCGCGGAAGCAAGCAATGTCAGCGCAGCAGACAAAGGTGCTTTTCAGAGAACTTCACTGTCTGACCTAACAACTCAGCTACGAGAACTTTCCTCCGGCACCCAGCTGGAAACTGAGACGAAGGCACTAATACACTTGCCAGAAAATATAATCACAACCGCTTCAAATTTATCTATTGTATATAAACGACGGTCAGAATCGAGTGCCTTGAGCGAAATGGACGGTGGCACAAATCTTGCAATAGACAAAGCACCGGCCGTTTCAGAGCAGGCACCGACATCATATCTTAAACAAAGGTCAGGCAGTGGTTTTGACATGCGAAACTCCACTGATTCTTTCGATAAAACGCAGTGGGGTGCACGCATACACTCAGAGTCAAGCGTCCGAACTTGCCAAGTAGCTGATTTACAAGCCCCACGTTTCATTTTGCAGCATCACGAAGCGGCATCAAGCCTGCAGCCAAGATTCGCAGCTGATCATGTTCCGAATGACATGACCACCTTACCTGAGAACTCGATCGTACAAAGAAAAAGTACTGAGCTGTGCCCTTCTCCCACAACAGAGCCACTGCCAGGCGCTTTATTAAACTCCGTCGGAGATGGGACTTCAAGGTCTACAAAGTCCGCTGAGTTTACAGACCGAGTAGCACCATTGCCTGTTTGCCCTGCTCCCACAAGAACTAAACATCTGCCGGTTGACACCGCAGAAATGGCAGTAACAAATAGGGTTTCTTCAATAGCCAAACAGTCAGGCTCTGTGACAGAAAACATGCCACATGTCATGGCTGAGACGGAATATAGAGATCTGTCGCCGAGGAGTGATTGTCAGCTCGAGCTGGTAGATTCCACGCAAGAAATTATTGCAGAAGTCGTAGTACAGCAGGGTATCTTGCGAAGGCCCAGCAGTTCTGGAAGTGTTGTACCACTGCAAGTATCAGGCTTAGTACCAAGAAGTTACGGTCATCCCGGGATGGCTCATGAAAGTGAGCTAGATGCCCTAGTAGAGTTCAAAAATCATTGCGGAGTATCTGTGACAAGTGGAGGACTCATCAGCGAAAAGGGCAGCAGTGCGAGTTCAGTGGTTAGAGAATTGGACGTAAGCATCACGAAAAGGCCCAGCGTACACCTTAGCGACGCTGCAAGCCAAACAAAATATTGCGACGCAGAAAATGAAGCGCGATCAAGTGGTCGACATAGTACCGAATGCGTGGCATTTATTACTGGCAAATCGGCAGGAACTTATATAGCTTCCGCCACTAGCGGCGAAGTAGCGGCCACAAAAAATCGCAGTTCAGCTTCATCGGATGGGGCACAAAATTCAGATATTGTACGAACGGGACGTGACGCCTCACCGGCCATCAAGGAAGCAATATGTGCTAGTCTGCAGGTACTTTCCACTGCACCTGAGTGTGGTACTCATCCAAGCCGCAATACCGAGATCACGTCAAGCATGATAGTAGATTACCACGAAAGTATAGTGGTACCGAGGTACGGCTACCACGAGAGCAACGGCACGCATGATACCACTTCTAGCTGCATTTCGCAGTTCCAAGATCGGAAGAAAGGTACAACAATGTTGACACCGAGCGGTAGCGCCATAAGTAGGCCGAGCGAACCCACAAGCCTAAAAGAGCACCCTTGCATGTCAGGAGTAGCGAGAACAGGCGGTCAACGGAGTCTTGTAGGCGTAGCGCAGGTTACCGTGAATGCACCAGCAACTTCTACAAAATCATCCACCGCCAGTGTCGAACTAGTACCAAGAAAAGACAGTGGTTCAGTCGCAGCGGTGGAGGTACGAAGTTCAGATAGTGAACGAAGACCTAGTGAGCACGGATCGGACAAGAAGGGAGCAATATGTGATGAATTGCAGATGCTTTCAACCGCTGCTGCATATGATGCTCATCCAAGTTGCGAGATTGAAACCACGACGAGCATGATGGTACATTACCCTGAAAAATCTGTGGTACCTACGTACAGTCACCGCAAAAGCAGTGATGCGTGTCACCACACGACCAGCAGCATTTCACACTCCGAAGTAACTGCAGTAACTACGACAGTGTCCTTATCAAGTGGGAACATAGTCAGAAGGTCCAGCGACTCTGCAAGCCTGACAGAATTACATAACACGTCAAAAGTAGCGAGACCAAACGGCCGACCAAGTCTCATAGGCGCGACACAGGTTACAGTGAAGGTGCCAGCTACTTGTGCTACTGCCACAGCCAGTAGCGAAGAAGCAGCCGCGAAATATCATATTTCAGGCTCACAGGTGGATGTAGAAAATTCGGGCATTGTTGAAGGGGTTAGCGGGCTCACGGTGGACGACAAGGAAACACTACGTGCAAGGTTACAGATGCTCTCCCCGGCTCCAAGCTGCGAAACTGAAATCATGTCACGCACGGTAGTAGATTACCGCGAAATAGTTGCACCGGAGAGCACCCTTCTCGAGAGCTACGGTATGAATGGTACCACCGCCAGCTGCATTGCGACACAGTATCGTGTAGGTGCGACGATGTCAAGCTCAACCGGTGCATCAAGGTTACCTAGAAAGTGCTCTGACACGGCCGTGACATTTCAAGAAACAAGCGAAATTGAAAAATACTGTGACGTTGGCATTGGCGCAGCTAAGTCGCACACAATATCGCAGCACTCGGAAACAGCTTTATCGCTAAGTTCTTGCAGCGAAATTGTCACAGCAGAACACAAATCAACCGCTCTTGCAGAGATGCCGGGACTGGGAGTTGCGAGGCAGCAAAACTCTCCAGCAAGCCTCGTGCAGCACACAACACGAAGGAGCTCTACCCCAACAGCGAAACTTTCATATTCTAGGGATGTGACAGAAGAAACAGCTTTAGCGAAATCCGCTAATGGCCACTTGAGTCCGTCAGTGCCATCTGTCATCGAAGGAATAATGGAAAAGAATGCGTTCCCTGCGTTGAAGCCAAGGCTTTTAAAAGTCGTATCACCTTCATACGGTCACACAGCACATCAAGCGCGGGCCCTTGTTCCTCTGGACAACGTTATATCGAATCAGATGGTCGAACGAGAATCGGCTACGTCGAACGTGCCTGAACAGCTATCGGTATGTGTTGCTGGAACCGAGAATGGCGTTCAAGATGAAGCCGGCGCACTCGCCAAAAGAAATAGTGATGAACTCGCCTCAGATATTTCTTTCTCGCCTGCAGCAGTACCGCCCAGCTTTCCTCCTTCAGATTCACATGAATACAAAGTATCCGAAACAGAGACCGCTGCGCACGACGACCTTGTGTCCGGTGACGCAAAGGAGTTCTCAGTCCAAGACATATCGCAAGAATTGGCTATTGGCGAAGTAAAGAAAAAGCTGAGATCACTAAGCAACGTCTCGGCTACACAGGACAAGCTGTTTTCCGAACATAATTTAAGGTCTGATGAACAGCACTTTTTAGAGAAAGCACTTCACGCACCACAGGAATACATTGTGGCAGACGCTAAAGTTTGCGAACTAGAACATGGAGCTCAAACACTGTCGCGAACCAGTTGTGAATCGAGCCCCGCTGATGACAGCACACTAACAAGGAAGTTAACGGAAGGAAGCTCTGCACGCACATCCGGTAACACTACGAATCCCACAGTAGGAAATGTGTCACGCACAATTTCGAGCTTACAGGGTCTGCTACCAAGTTTAGGAGATGCAACAAGCCCCCCATCTGAAAAATGTTTAGCAGCTTCTGTAGGGACTTCAGCGGATGTGCATATCACTAACACTCAAGCAAGCTCCACAATAGACGCCCTGGGCACCACCAGCAAACCGGAAAGAGCAATAGTACCAACGAGCTTCGTAGACAAGTCATCATCAAACACGTCATCTAGTAATCTCTCTTTAACTACAGAGGTACCTGCATTGGAACAAGAGAAAGCCATTATCTATTCATTGCAGGCAGAAGACCTAGCTCCGGACATCGCAAAGCCAGCACCAACAGTCAACGAGGAAGAATCTACGACGCTTTCAATTCTTCAGAGGGAAAATTCTTTCAAAACGGAATCGACAGCCGTTGTTCCTGAAGCGCCAATGTTGCGTAGGATTGAAGACGTCACTACAGGCCGTCCATCATCGGTCGTTGCTGATGATACCTGCCCATCTGCAGATTCGGCGAAAGGCTTGGCTGAACTATTCAGCCCAGAAATCACCGAGGCCTTCGAGCAGCTCCAGCAGGCTTTCGGTGTGCTTCTCGTGGATGCCAGTTATAAGCCGCCGTCTTCTGAGGTAGAGCCGACGCAAGTCAAACCAAAAGCTCCACTGCTTCTTCAAGTCGTAGAACGGCCAATCACCTCCTATTTTACAGACGCAAGTAGCAACCAGCCCACTAAAACTAGTACGCCATCCCATTCCACTGTAGGCTGTGCCTCAACGGGCCTTTCATCTCGAGAACATGTGGAAAGGGAGCCTTTTGTTGACTCTGAATTAGTGCATAGAGATAGACCTAAAACAATAAAGGACCTAACTTCCCTGTTTGAAGCACTCAGGCCAAAACAGCAGCCGTCTTCTACAATGCCCACTGGAAGTCAACCTAAGCGACGAATTAGCTGTAAACCACTCAACCTGTTTCAAGAGGAAAAAACTGGAACCTTTGCGACTTGCAAGCAAGACAGTACTTCATTCATGCTGTCACCGGGTACCTTCGGACCATTGGTTCCAGGTCCTCAGAAAGACGAAACCCGCTCAGCTCCGGAAACCACCTTCGCTTCTGTACGTTCTGCGGATGCGCAAAGTGCCGATGGTAAACGCATAGAATCCACCCGTCTAGTTATGGAGCAGACGGATTCGCTTTCCTCTGGTGTTTTCGCATCGCCAGGACACACAACTGGAGGCGGTTCTTCTATATCAGCAGCCAGCGAAAACCTCACAAGTATGTCAGAACCAGGAAGTTTCAGGTCCTTCAACACAGAAAAAAGTGAAAAGAAAGTCGTCGCTGCTGTCCAAGGCGCTCAAGCCTCTTGTCCGACATCGAGGACTGCGTCGCCTTTGCGCAACGAAAATGATTTCAATAGTTTGGTAGAGTGGATGCCAGCGCCGACACCAAAAGGGCAACTTAAGTCAACGGCAGATAATCAGCATGCAACAAGAACAAGCTCTCAGGTGTACATTGCTACTCACCAACAGCGCATCGCATGTTCTAATGTTGCTGATCTTGTGAGCCAACCGTGTACCAGCAAAACCTCAACGGAATGGTCTCCGTCTTCTCTGAAACGCCAAAGCTTGAGTCAAAACATTCCTGGCAACGAAAATGGTGCTGCTCAGCATTCGCCACAAACTGACCATAGCACCTACTTGCGGCAAGAAAGCCCAATTCTCGATGTACCCGTGTTGATTGCCACCGAACCACAAACTGCCGACGTCCATTCTTTTATTCGGTCCGACTCAACGTCCGCCGACGAAACATTCTGTCTCCATAGCAAAAGAAGTAAACACTCTCTAATGCCAATTGCTGACATTCGTGGCTTTATTTCAATGAAAAAAGCCTCTGTAGAAGACAACACATGTCATAGCGACAAAATGGCAATACGGCTATCACCTGAAGCTTCCAGTCAAACGGCCAGCGAAAAATGCTCAGAAACGACTGTGGAGTCGGCTGTCGGCGATATCCGTGGATTTGTGCCGGTCTTTGATTTAAATACTGTGTCTGGATCGGGAACGACCAGAAAACGTGAGGAAACTGGGACCCTAGATGAAATACAAAAGAACGCTGATGATGAGCTTACCGAGCTGCCGTACGTGGCCACACACATAGCGTACGATTTAGGTAACCGCCCACCTCCGACAACCCGGCGCGAAACATATGCATGTCTAGACTCGAGCGAACCAGAGAGAAAGGTGTCGACATCACTAGTGCTAAAAGCAGCCTGCGAGCGTGTTCAAGCACTGTCCCATATCGAACTCGATCAATCGGACAAAGTAGAGCAACAGAAATTGTCGGTTGATATCCCTGTCAGTGTACGCGCTTTGATTCGGCAGATGAACTCACAAAATAATCCGCGCATAATTACTGCAGCTCCAAAGGATTTATTGAGTGCTCGTCAAAAAGAAGCTTCGCACCTCGCACCGCCTGAAACTAAAGAGGAAATATCCTTAGAAATACCTCCGGTTCGCCCAGATGTACAAGTAGAAAGTTCAGTGGAGGAGGTAGCATTAAAAACAAACGCCATACCAGTTCCACCCCCGGAACCTCAATTTACGAGTTACGCGGCACTTCAATTTAAACCGTTTGTAAAGGTGCAAGAAAACGCTGTTACGGATTCCGGAAGCTTGCAGAGTTCCGAAGAAGGAAAGTGGAGTGGAAGGGCCGGTTTGGCCGGTAAAAGAACGGATGCTTCCCCTGCCGTCGACGAGAAGTGGAAACTTATTGGTTTGCTTGCGTCGGAGGAGGCGAAAAAGAATGCAGAAACTCGTAGGGTCTCCGACGGTACCAGTAGCACGACGCCCCCGAAAGCAGCTAGCGCAAAGGACTTCGAGACAATTCACTCTTTACGGAGGCTCAAGGCAGCCTCAAAGAAGGGTTCAGAGGACGAGTATTTTGAGAGCCTCAAGACGAATAAGAAGGAGGCTATTCCGTGGAGCACCAAGCCTTCCGAGAACAAAGCAAAGCAGAAGAGAGCTTGGGAAGCGGCGCAATTCTTGGCTACGCAGGAACAAGTGCATCCTTCCAAACCTGAAGAGCGCAAGCAAGAACTAGTGACGAAACCAGCAGAAAACGAACCGCAAGCAAAGCAGCACCCGACAGAAAAGCCCAAACAACCTGAGGAAGTACGACTCGTCTCAGAGGACGCAATATCGAAAGAATCTTTAGAAAAGGGCGTGCTTCAGGCACAATTGTTGCAGGACGCGACAGAACCAGGTCGTTCAGAACGGAATTCGCTGTCGCTTCACACAGAAATAAAACAGTCAGTGCGGAAACAACCTTTGATGGTGTCGTTGCTACAAGATTCGGTAGCGACGCCACGTAAGGAATCCTTACCTCAGCCGCAATCATTGAACAAAGAGGAACTTTCGACAAGGAAAGACCAGGAAGCGTCCAGATCAGACGTTAAGCCCCTTAGTGCAGCAATGGCAAATGTTGTGCCAGGAAGCAGTGCTACTATTGAGAGTTCCGTTAGCGCTCGGGAACTGGCAGAAGAAAACAGCCTTGAAGGATCTGTTAAATCTGTAAAAAGACTCATAAAAGCCAAGGATCGTCAGCTTATGACATTGAGGTCTAGCCAGGGACAAAGTGTAGGCCCGGACGATAGCTTTAAGGTCATTTTGAATATTGACGCTCCGAAGTCCGAACACCTTGTTTTCACACATGAAATACCTCCCGTTTACGGACGCAGTTGGAAGCAGTCGCACGCTCCTAAGGTAGACTACTTTTGGGAAGCAACACCAATGCCCACGCCAGGCCCTTTTGTAGATTCTGACGACTACGATGCCGCGAAGGAGGAGAGCGGTAAGCTCTCAAGAGAACCCAGCCCTGTTGAAACTGTGGTTGCACATTGGAGCTACTCGAGAAACGTGCCAAGGTCAAGAAGCACCAGTGAAGCAGATGGCAAATCGAAGACGTCCTTTTCCTTTGTAGCACCTAGACCACGAGAACCTACCACTGCAGCGTGTCCGGAGACTAGCCAACATATGCACCTTGCCCATTTTGAACGTTTCCCGTTAAGCAAAGACAACGTAGCAGCAAAAGAAAGTAAGTCGTACAGCGTAGCTTCCAGGACAAGTACTGGTGTAAAGACAATTCTTGGAAGCGCAGTGGTGTGGTACAATGAAGACGGCACACCGCAAACTCAAGACCAGCCGGGTAGTCAAGAAGCCGGGCATGCAGGGAACGACGACGCGGATGCCGTTGCAGATGGAAATGCTGATGGTGAAATGATAACAAAGGAAGAGCTAGATCGCTACATGAAGATAGCAAAAGACCTCAAACTGAGACGTGGTTCACTGAGGCCACCGTCAGGAACACTGCAGTCGGAACCAGTCGCCATGTGTACGAAGAAAAAGCCTAGTCTAGTGATGGAGACGAGAATAGAGCTGTACGGTAAAGGCCGCGTCACGTTCTCCTTCGACGCTGTGGCAGAAGAGGGAACTGCCACAGGCAGCGTATACGAGGACGACTCGCAGGGCAGTCTCGTCCGGCGCGGAGCGCCATCGACGACTCATACACCCAGAAGGATGAGCATCGATGTGCGTGCACCGCCAGCCACACCAGCACCTTCCATGGAAGCCATCTACAAGCGTTCCAAGTCGGTCGATTTCGGCTATAATAACGATGACGAGAGCATGCAGTACGAACCTCAAGAGCCGCCCAATGCCGTGAGCCAGGCTGCCAGGAGGCGCCACTCTGAGCACATCAAATCTCAACCTGGAGATGAGCTGAAGAAGCGGAGGCACTCCGAACCTGGTACTTTATCCATATCAAAAGACACGGGAGAGGAGACCTCCAAGGCTTTGTCGGCTACTGAATACCAGTCAGAGCCTACTGTGGCCGCTGAGGATTACCATGCACGTCACGCACCATGTGCGCCTTGCGAAGTCTTGCAAGAAGCAGAAGACATGGCCAACGCGGCAGTAGCACTGGCTGCTTTTGAATCTCAGATGCGCAAGGTACCGCTTGCTAGTGAAGAAACGATTTCTGCACATTCTCTTCCCACCGAAGCACCTGCAAAAACTGCATCTGAAATGACGGCATTACCAAATGAACAAGTGCCACTAACCAGCGAAGAAACAATTTCTGCGAATCGTGATGGAGTTACCGCGATAACTGTGTCGGAAATGACAGCTGCCCCTACTGTGCCAGTTTTGCTTCCCAGTGAAGAGACATTCTCTGCGCAGTCTCTTGCGACCGAAGTAACTAATAAAATGGAATCGTCGACGACAGCAGCACAAAAGACGCCGGTGTCGTTTCCCAGCGAAGGAACCGTGTCAGCGCAGTCTCTTACGACCGAAGTACTCGCGAGAACTTCAACTGAGCCTGCACTGGTGCGAAAAGCACCAGTGCGGCTTACGAGCGAAGAGATACTTTCTTCCCGTTATTCTGCCACTAAACCACACGTTAAAAGTGAATCTGAACTGACTGCAGCGCCACAAGAAGCAGTGCCTTTTGATGGAACCATTTCCATGCAATGTACTGCCACTGAACCGCCCGCAAAATATTCAGCCATTTCTGATCAGGTGCCGAGGCCGCAGGTTGTGGAAAAAGCGGAAGAAAGGCCTCTCTCAGGACTTTCTATGAGGACTACGTCACCAGGATTGCTGAGCGATGAAGATCTCTCCGGCTATGCCACGTGCGAATCGCGCATGGGTGCGAAGTCTTCAGAGGTGCAGAGCGCTGAAGACTTGATGATGCAAAAGAGCAAGATGACGGAGTCTCCTGCAAAAGATGACATGGTGCCACAACTACCGGAGGCAGGGCTCCCTGAAGAAGCTGAGAAAAGGCTCGAAGTCGAGCCGGCGCCTCTTGAAGAGATTTCAGCGCCACTTGTGTTGCATACTCCAGAGGCGTATGTGGGAACTAAACTTGAGATTAAAGAACCACCTATACAGAAAATGAAGCAGATGTCGGAAACGCTTGAGGCTGAGGAGCCTAAAGAGGTTGTACACGTGTTAGCTGCGGCATCCGTTCCAGAAACACTGCAGTCTGGTGCAGCAGAACCGCCTGCCAGTCGATGGGAAACCGGTAGTAGAAGCCACATCGATGGCTGAAACTGTGTCGGTGGCACTAGAAGCACTCACTTCTGAAACGCATAAATACAAAACAACAGAATCGGGTGTTCTAGAAGTTAAACCTGCAGTGCAGAGAGCTGAGGAAGAAGAGAGCAAACAGGCATTTGAGCTTATCAATGAAGAGGCACCATTCGTACAGCAAGAAAAAGCGGATACGTCAGAGAGACAAACGTCGGAACCGATGCATGTGGTAGAGAAGGCCGCTACGGAAGGGCACATAGCTTCGAGGCAGGTAGAGCCGGTGAGAGAGATTCAACCGACACCTGAGGTCCCAGGAGGCGGTGAAGTGGAGATTTCCGACGTTTTCCCAGCGTTAGACAGAGACCTATCACAAAGAATGGTCGCCGAAGACGCGAAAAGAGAGACAGTGAAATCTCAGGAAGAATTGCCTATTGCGCAACTAGAATTCCAGCCGCCGCTAGAACCATCAGCAAGAGAAGAAATGCCTGCGTCGGAGGCACCGATTATCGAAACAACATTAGCTATATCCGAGTTGTCTAGTGCAGAAGCAAGAGGTGAATCAGAAGCAGTAGCAGCCGACATGGAACAAGCTACATTACAACCACGTGTAGAGGAAGAATATAAACCTCTATCGGAGATTCCGGTTGTAGAAGAACCCAAAATGCCTTTAGAAGTTACAGGAGGATCCAGCGCAGTATCGGAAGTTCCTATCAAAAGTGCACCAGTCACTGAAAAGCTTGCACCTGAGATAGAAGCAGCTGCTGCAGCTGATGTGGATGAGATGGCAGCTCCACACCTTAACCTGGTGGTAGAAGTAACACCTTTGCCAGTGGAAGAAGCTTCAGAGCGACCGGCTGTCGATGAGAACATGAAGGCTGTTGCTGCTCCTTACGCTGAACCACCACAGGTCGAACCAGAGGAGACGGCAGCAGAACAAAAACTCGTGGAAGCCTCAGCTGCTGAAACTGCTGCGGAGAAAGCACACGAGCTCAAACCATCGGTGGAAGAAACAAAACAGATTGGGGAAGCAGCCGTAGATAGAGAGTCGGCGCATATATTGGAAGCAGTGGCACCAGCTGTAGGAATATCAGAAGTGATAACGGAAGCACCAACCGCGGACGAGTCGAAGCCCTCCTCAGAAGCGCTGAAGCCAGCTACGGAAAAAACTAAAGAGTTAGAGGCAGCACCAGTTGAAAAAGTCCCGGAATCTCTGTCAGAAATAGCGGTACCTGCACCAGAAGAAGAAAAAGAGGTAGTGGAAGCTCCAATCTTGGAAGAAATAAAGTCCCCGCCGGAAGCGCCTGTACTCACTGCGGAAAAATTGGAGTTAGAGGCAGCACCACTCGCAAAAGCTTTGGAGCTTGAATCGCATGCAAAGGCACCGGCTCTAGTAGAAAGAAAAGATATGGAACAAGCACCAGAAGCTAAACACTTCAAGCCCACATATGAAACGCCTGAACCGGCTGTGGGAGAAATGAAAGAGTTAGAGGCAGCCCCGCTCGCAAAAGGTCTAGGTCGTTCATCAGAACCAATGGTGCTGGCTCTAGAAGAAACAAAAGAAATTCCGGAAGTACCAGTCCCTGAAGCCGATGCGCCCGAACCGGCTGCGGAAATAACGGAAGGGCTAGACGCAGCACCATTCACGATATCTCTGGAGCTGGCATCGAAACCAGCAGTACCGGCAGTAGAGGAAACGAAAGAGATAGCGGAAGCTCCAGTCTTGGGAGAAATGAAGCCCACATCTGAAGAGCGTGAAGCTACTGCGGAAGAAACGAAGGAATTGGAGGCAGCACCCCTCTTAAATGGTGTGGAGCTTACATCAGAACCAGCAGGGCGGACTCTAGAAGAAACAAGAGAGATAGCGGAGGCAGCAGTTGCTGAAGCTGAAGCTCCCGAAGTTGCTGCAGAAGAGACGAAAACGTTAGAGGCAACATCGCCCGTGAAAGATAGAGAGCTTCCGTCAGAAGTAATGGTACCGGCACCGGAACAAACAAAAGAGATAGCGGAAGCACCACTCGCTGAAGAATTCAAGGTCACGTCTAAAGCACCACAGCCGGCTACAGCCAAAACCAAAGAGTCAGAAGCATCACCACTCACGGAAGGCATGGAGCATGCATCGGAAGTAAAGGTGTCGGATCTGGTAGAAACAAAAGATGTAACGGAAGCAACATTTGCAGATGTATCAAAGATGGAATCAGAAGTGCAAAAGAAAACACATGGGGCAGAAGTACCAGTTATTAGGGAAGCTAGTCGCAAGCTAATTGAAACATCTCCTGCAGAAGTCATGCCTTTGCCCGAGGCAATGGTGGCGGAGCCCCAGCGGCCAGAATTAATGTCAGAGAAGCCAGATGTAGAGGAAACTCGACTTTTGACAGAGACACCAAAGCTTGAATTGGCCCAGGCGCCACTACAGATGATCGCCGAGCCAGAAACAGCTGAAGAACCGTCAGCGAAATCAGCCACGTATGAGCCTGGTCCAGCCGATGATCTATTGGAGAGAAAAGTTGTGAAGCCTGGTGCCGCCCTGCAGTACTCACCGCCAAAGAATATTGCCGAACATACACCATGGTCTGAAGAATTAGAACTACCAGGACGACAAATACCTGCTAAAGCTGCTGTAGGATCTACTGAGAGCGCGGTAGATTTGAAGGCGAAATACATAGCATACTCTTACAGTGAACCAGAAGAGGAGCCAGGTCGTCCTTTGGATCCCTTTTATGCAAACCTTGGCAGATTTCCCCCGGCAAATGCTGTCTTAAATAAGCCTCGCAAGGAAGTTCACAAAGCAGAAGACCAAGAACAGCCGCAAGCAACGGTAACTGTATGTACAACGGCAGACACCGCGGAAAAGTTAAAGCATGCCAGCGAAGTGAGCCTGGGTGCTATATCAGGAGCGGCAAAGGAATCCGAACCAGAGATTGCCATTGAAGAGATGGAACTAGAGCCACTCGCCCCTAAGGACCTACTTGAGAAGCCAGAGAAAGCGCTTAAAAAGACACGAGAGGGTGCACTGCTGGCGACGCCCCTAGAAACTGCGCCATTAGACGTGGCGGGAGTTGTAAAGACTGACGAAGTAGCAAGCATAACCAGGAAGTTCGACGAAAAGCTGGAAAGCAGCGCAGTTTCAACGGCAGCCTCGCCACTTTTCGACACAACGCTTGTGCCCAAAGTTTCGCGAGATACGTTTACAATCCCAGCGCTGCCACAACTGCCAGTAGAATGTCAACTAAGAGGGAAGGCACTAGAGGCTGATGAGACATCTGCTATGGAAGTCAGTAAAGTGGAAATTGAAGCTCTACCATCAAAGGCTGCTATTTCTAAAGCAGAAACACTTCAAGTGACGGATTCAACAAAGGCGCTTCAAGAACGTTCGACCGCCCCCTCACCAATTACGGAAACGACACTCGTCCTTAAAGCGTCACATGAAGGTTTTGTAATGCGGCAACTACCACAGCTACGTGAAGAAAGCCGAGCATGTGATAAAGTACCAGAAGACAAAAGTGACGTTCATTCAGCCATACTTGAAAGAACTAAAGTTCAAATAGAAGTACCGTCAGACATCAGCGCAGCAATCAAACCAGTAGAAGAGAGGGAACAGGTAGAGCCTTCAACAGCACGATCGCCAATTCTGGAAAGAAGGCTTGTCCCTAAAGTATCTCAAGAAATTATTGCAACGACAGAACTGCCACAGCTATCTTCAGATCATCAGTACGTCGAAAAGTCACTGAAAGGCGAAGATACGGCTGATCACACTGCACCCACAGTTGAAACAGCAAGACCTCAAATGGGAGAGTCCTCAGAGCAGGCAGGAACTACCAAACCACTAGAAAAGGCAGAGGAAGCCGCTCCAACAAAGACCTTCCAAAATCCTGAAGACCAGGAATCACCACCTAGAAAAACGGGATTATCTGAGGAGGCTGTGATTGCAGCATCAACACCTCATATGGCAGGAGTAGAATTAATAAAGGAGCCGGAAGATGCAGATCTGAAGACAGAGAAACTGCCTGGTAAAGCTATTCCTTCACTAGATAGACTCGCAAGTGTACCGGAAGACGAGGAACTCCATGTCCCAATTCCTACGCAAGCGGTATCTCAAGAAGAAAAAGAAAGAGAACTTGTTTCTCCTGCACTAAAATCGGCCCCGAAAGAACCATGGGAAAGGCCTGAAGAATCACCTTCAAAAAGGTACGAACCCGCTGAAGAAATATCTGCAATGGAGGATGCCAAGCTTGCAGGAAGCGCTCCAATAGAGACATTGGAGAAAACAGAAGTACATGCTGAAATTCCACCAGAAGCAAAGTATCCACATGATGAAGAGATTGAGGTTATTCCTCCTATACCTGAACTCGTGCACGAAGAACCATCGGAAGAACCAACGTTCAAGAAAGTACCCGAGGAAGTGCCTGCTGTGCAAGAAAAGATCGTTGAGCCGGCCCCAGTAAAGACGCTGGAAGAGTCGGAAATCCATACTATAATTCCTACGGAAGCCCAGACTCCAAAGGAGAAAGAAGCTGAGGCCGTTTATGCTTTATTGGAACCTGTGCCATCAGTGGAACCTGAAGAACCAACGATGATGAAAGAGAAAATACTCGAGGAAGTAACCGCCGTAGAGGAAGAACATGTTGATACTGCGCCAATAAAGCCATTGGAAGCAATTCCTGTAGGAACAAAGCCTCCACGTAGCATAGAAACTGAAGATCTTTCTCCTTCCTTTGAACTTGCACCTAAAGCACCATCAAAGAAAATGGAAGAACAAGTAGAAAAGGGGAAACTGCCGGAAGAAGCAACTGACTCTCAAGTAGAAAAGCTCATTGAGAGTGCGCCAGAAAAGATACTGGAAGGGCCAGAAGACTATCTTCAAGTTCCTGCCGATACAAAAAGCCCAAAAGAGAAAGAAACCACAGCCATTTCTCCTATTATGCAACCTGCGCATGAAGAAACAACCCCACAACTGGAAGAAGCAGTGAAGGAAGAGGAGCTGCAAGAAGGCGTAAGTGCCGTGGAAGAAGAGAAGGTGGTAGAGACAGCAAAAATAAAAAGAGGGGAAGAGTCGCAATATCTCGCACCTGCGGTAACGATGTACTCAACAGAGAAAGAAACAGACGCTGTCGTACCGGTTTCTAAGCTCGAGCCTAAAGAAGCAACAAGGGAGATGAAGGGACTAAGTACCGAAAAAACTGCTGATGACAAGGAACAACTACCATCAGCACCTGAGGTACTTCCAGAGGTGCCCGACAGTGCAGCCGTCGCTACGACGGCACCATCTGAGCAAGCTGTAGGCGAAGAGAGGGCACATCCTCCGGCACCACCACAGGTGCCCCAGGTTGCTGGGACTCAAGAAGTCTTGTCAGCTGAGCGAGGCAATGAATTACAGGCTTCCCGACAGGAAGAACTAGCAGCTCCCAAGCAGAAAGAAGAGGAGCTTTCTGAAGGACCTGCTCAAGAAATGCTACAGTTAAATGTGATGATAGAAATAAGTCCTCCAGCCTCATTGCCCGAGTCTGAAAAGAAAGGCGACGGTAAGAAGTCAACTGCCGCTGCAGTAGGTGAGACTGAGGAACCCTCAATAAAGGAAGGTGAAGGGGCTGAGGCGGCACAGGGGAAAACCGAAGGTACAGAAACACCTGAGGTTGTTCTAGATGAAGAAAAACGGGTTCGCGAGATATTAGAGTTCGAAATAAACCTATGCAGAGCGCGCAACCTTGGTATCGCACTGCCCAAAGCCGAAGAATTGCTGCATGTTGGGACGCCAGTTAGTGAGCCCGCAGAGTCTGCGGAGCTTGCGCTGCTTGAAGAAAAACTTGCTCATCCTCCAGGAGGGGCGGCGGCTCCATATGAATCACCTAAAAAAGCTCACACTCTGGCACCGTCTACGCTAGAATGCGCGCAAGAAGGCACAGAAGCGGCTGAGCCTATTCTCGACGCTTCTGCTTTCAACAAAGGGCCTCTGTCCGATTGGGAAACAGAGCTGCGGCAACTCAGAGACTCCAGACTTCATGATGCCCCGTACAGTGCAGGCGAACAAGGAAAAACGGCACCAACGTGTGACCCGACTTCTACTGCTCGCAAGTTCCTCGTGCCAGAAGACGAGGGAAAGAAGGGTCACGAGGAAAAGCAAGTTACCATTCCAAGGGAGGCTGAGGCCGCCAGCCCAGGACCTTCAGCACCTTCCCAAACCGACGCGGCGCAGCCCGAGTCGGTCGTCATCGTTTACGAAAGTGACGCACTCGGAATGATTACCCCTGACTATGAAATTCACCTGAAAAACGAGCGCGAAATCCGAATTAGACGTGCCGACCAATCTGGCCCATATGCGCTACCGCCTCAAGGACCACCAAGAACCTTCCTCCGACCGGACACTGATACCGATGGAGGGTATCCCAAGTCCCCGATAATCCACCACGTGAGTTTCACGAGAGAAGAGAGTGCTCCTCTATCACGTGATGGCGAAAAACCGGAGCACAAGGATGAAAAAGAAGTCAAGTCACCCATGCATGCCGTCGCACTGGATTCAGGGCAGAGTGCTGTGAAGCTAAACAGGGAAGACGAAAAAGCATCACAGGAACCGTCCAGTGACAAGGCTCATATCGGCGAGCGCAAGCGAAGTGCGCAATTCGAGGAAGCACAGAAGTACGCGAGCCTTCCAGGCAGTACGCTGGATAATGAACACGTTGCAGAATCTGCACTATTGGCATCAGCAGGCGCCGATGATCAACGGAAATTTCTCGGAGCAAAGCAGCCTGCTGACGAACGGCACACGAATCTCGACGGGTTACCTATTGATGCTGCTGAAAGTGAAGCGATGCCAGAGCATCGCAATCTCGAAAGTACAGAAGAGGGTACAGCACCAAAAGCAGAAGCCGATGCTCCTTCGCGTGTGCTTCTTCCGACCCACAAGCCCAGCACACAAGGGGAGACGGAACGAATTCGCGGGATTGAAGCGACACAAGAAATAGCAAGTGCACCTGAAAAAGATGGACAGGCAGCCCCCCGCACCTTTCTGCGACCCGCAGAACCGCAAGCCATGACGATAACTGACGCTATGCTTTCATCAGAGAAGCATCTCCAGGAGAAGGCGGAAAGACCCGATGAGAAGGACACGATGCTCATGCCAAGAGTCCTTAAAGAAGGCACTCCACCAGCGGGTGCCATCGTAGAGAGGCAGCCCGAGAAAAAAATCGAACCTAAACCTACTAGCGAAGCCGACATGCCTTTAAGTGAACAAAAGCATCTCGAAAACAAAGCAGAAACGCCGACGAAAAGAGATGAGAAAATGGTCATCGTGCCTAGAGAGGAGCTCGCCACTGATGCACGCGCGGCGACATCGCCAAGCGATGTCGAGCCTGTCGTAAGCCAGCGTGAGGCGCCCGTTGCTGCAGCGGATGCAAGAAAAGCACCCAGCGATCTCGTCGTCGAGCGCACCGAGATCGCTCAAGTGGCGCAGCCTACAAGGGAGCGCCAGTCGTCCAATGGCAGGAAACCTATAGTGGAGCAAATCGTGGTTCCAATGCACAAGAAACCCTCGGATGTAGAGAAGCACGATGCCTCAGTCATTTCTGCCATCGAGCGGTATCTAGTGGCAGGCGCGGAAGAGCCCACGAGAAGCACACCCATGTCCAAGGACGACTTGCATCCTGCCATCAGCTCTGACTGGGACGTCATGTCCAGGGAGTCACTGCAAGGGAGGCCCGGCACCAGGACTGCCGATACGCAGACCGAGATGTCCACCGATGTCAGGAGCAAGGACGTGCGCGAGGCCTCGACGTACGCCTTCCTTTCTGAGGAAACCGAGGAGGTCAGGAGGGCGCCTGATGATTACCTGCCACTATACCTGCACCGGGTGACGCTCAACGACAAGGTGAGTCGCCGCGTCACTTGCTTTCGCGTGCTTTCACCATGCCACGCGTGGCAGACATCACGCACAGCTTGTGAGTGATGTACAGTGCAACTTATATAGCGGTCACATTTTCCACACCCGTGACAAATTGAACAATGAGACTTTGAGAGATCAGGCCCTTGAC
>CM023483.1:45923928-46185625 GCA_013339685.2 Hyalomma asiaticum
CACCACTGTGTGTCACATTTAATGTAAAATTAGCGAAAATATAATAGATTAACGCAAAGACGACTTTATAGCATGGTATGAACAATTGAAAACCAATAATATCTATTTTTGAAGGGCTTGGGGCTCATCAAAGGGCCCATGGTCTGTAGTATGTTCTAACTTCGACATTCATTTGTCCCGGCCGACTGAGCGCCTCGCGTGGATGTACTAGGGTTTGCGATAAGTCTTAAGCCCTCCTGCTGCGAGTCAAGCCAAAGGTTTCTGCCTTTGGGGAACACATAAGAGTATCCCCAGGCCATGTGTGGTGCGTTGAAATCCCCGCCTATTATGATGTGATTTTTCTCGGCGATGTTGAGGGCGCGTTTAAAAAGCGTGAGAAACCTGTGCTTTTAGGGGCGAAGCTCCTTAAAGCGGCACCCGTTCGTCCCTCGTCGTAGTCGTAGTGCGTAACCAGTCTTACGCTTTGACCTGCAAGGTGGTGCCGGTGGGAGATTTCTCCTGTGCGTTGTTGAACAATAAAAAATTCGCAGCGTGCGCGTTAACTAAAAGCCCAATTCTTCTGTCTCTCATTCCCCATTAGCAGCCATTGGCATGTTCCAGTAGGAAACGTTAGTAGAAGTAGAAGTGTAAGTGTTAGCTAAAAGCCGACTTCTGCTGTCTCTCATTCCCAGTAGCAGCCATTGTTTACCTCCAAGGTAGTGCCTGGTGAGATTTCTCCTGTGCGTGATTAATGTTCAAAACGCCGTTGATTGATGAATAAACCAACGAAAGACGCCAGATGTTTTCTAAAAGCAAAACGAAAAGACGCCACATGTTTCTAAAAGCAAAACGAAAAGACGCCAGCTGCTTAACGAAAGACGCCAGGTGTTTTTAAAGCAATGGCGAATTAACAGAAGAAATTTCGCGGTTTAACCGATGATTACTTCGAGGAGCTTCGCCCAATCTCATCATCATTCACCTCGTGGATCTGCCGTCAAGTTTTTGTGTTTGGGGTTGCTGTATATGTTGAGCATAAAGAGACTTTCGTGTGCCTTGCGTGCCGGAACAAGTTCAATAAGTATATTGGAAGGGGGTTTATTGGTTTTAGATAGCCCCACTACAATATTATCTACGTTGGTAATTTTCGTATCGCGTTGCTTGACTGTAAGGTTTCGCCTGACTAAAGTGGTAAGGGCGGTCGTCTCCCCTTCGGCATAGCCGAACGAGCGATTGCCTGCCAATTTAGCGAGACCGTGCGTCTCTTGTAATAGAATCACATCGGGTTTATCTTATCACTAAGGAATTGGTATAAATTTGCTTTCTTGTTTGCGTACCTTCTACAATTCCATTGACAAATTGTGTAGGTAGGATTTTTAGCTATGGTGAGTCGTGGGGGGTAGGATGTCGCCGGTTGTGTTGCGTTATAGGGTGACGATGTAGCTTGCTGCACACTCGCCATTGGTTCCAGTGCGTTCGATGGCGGGCGAGGCGTCGACGCCTCCACCGCGAGCAGTCTTTGTTGATTGTGTTATTTTGCTGCTGGTTAATTTTGGCTATATTCTCGACACGTTCAGTAAGGGTTTAAATCACTCGGGATGAGTTGTTCATGCACTCATTTAATGCTTTTATTGTCTGCTGAATTTCTATTAGCACTTTCGTCTCGGTTGTTACTCGCGTATGTTTATTTTCATTGACCTGCTCTTCGGCTCTACGTTTGGGCGGTGGGGGTGTAGCTCCTTCCTCCATTTCTTCTGTGGGTGTGACAGCTATGGGTGGTGGCGGTATGGGCGTAACCTGCTGTGTTTGTTTATAACATCCTAATTCTTCTTCGAGAGTCCTGTTTTCTTCGCCTAAGGCTAGCATTTTCTGGTTGCATTGAGTTAACATGTGTTTTAGCTGCGCTACTTCGGCGTCTAACTTTTTCCATTTGCTTTGAGACGCGGCCTCCTCGGACTCCGAGTGCGCCCGCGTGACTACGCCTGCCCAGCTCCTCACGGGTGGTCCGGCAGGTCCTGGCGTGTGGTTCCGAGATCTTGACCGGGTCCGGGATCGGGATCACAAGAGGCTTCTTCTCCGGATCGGTTGCGGGACCTCGAACGGCCTCTTCGTCCGGGTTGCTCAGCGGCAAGAGGGTCTGTTGTTGGTAAGTGTTGGAGTCATCGAGTAGTCTTCTTGTTGGTGTTGCATCCTGTCCCACTGGCAGCGCCTCACCAGGTAAGGCTTCTTATAGCGTGCCCTGCACGCCTTGTCGGCCGTCTGGTGGTTGCCACCGCAGAGCTGGCACTTGGGTTGGCATTGGTGTTCTTGCTCCACTCCGCAACCGCCGCACAGGCGGTCGTTCGGGTTTGGGCATACGTCTGCGCGGTGCCCCAGGCGACCGCACTGATAGCACGTCTCTATCTCCTTTCGGTATAGAGAGCACCGCAGCAGGTCTCCACCATAGCGGACGTACGTTGGTACTGGGAGGCCGGCAAACAGAACGATCACCGTCGTTGTGTTGCTGAGGCGTTTTGCTGCGATCGCCGTTGGGTTCCTTGGCGTAATGACGTTAGCAGTGATATCCCTGGCGGTGTCTTCTAGCGGGATGCCGCAGATTACTCCTTTGGACGTACAATCGGCCGCTGCTTCGTAGGCGCTAGTATCGAACGTTTGGTTGCTAATTTTGATGCTGGAGACCTTCTGGTATTTGTCAGCATGCGCCTCGGTGGCTGTGCTCACGACGATGATGTTCTGTTGAAAATTGGGACAGATGGTGTCCTCGTCTTGGGCTTGGGATTTCGGCGGCGTGGTAAATGCTAGTTGCCAGTCGGCCCGCCGCGTGTTCGGCAACTCGGAGGCCACCTTTTGGTCGAATGATCTTATAATGACCTCGGCGTAGTTGAGGCATACGGCTTGATCTCTCGATTTGTCGAGGGCATCGCTCGCATTGTTTCTTGCTGTTATTTCCTCGCTGGGTCTCCGCACCTGTGACCGGTGGCTGCTCGATCAGTAACTTCCTTGATCCCACGGTTCTCCATCCTACGCTTTCTTCGAATTCTTTGCGGGAAATGGTGTCCCCCTCTACTGTGACCTCCATTCTTGACGGAAAGTCGGGCGTCTTTGGCGCGTCGACTGCCATGATGCTGCTTTCGTGGTAGCTGCGGCGGCAGACGTCGGACTATTGTGAGGCCTAGCTCTCCACCGATGTGGCTGACTTGGAAACGACCGCAATGTTCTGAAAAATCGTGTCCCCACCTTGAACTTAATGTCAGGTGATTCCTGGTGACGAGCTGAATCTGTGGATGCCAAAATCGTGTGTGTAGAGTTGTAGTACACTCTAGTGTGGGTGCCCAATGATTTACGCTGCAAAAGTATTCGTTGAAACAGGAGCCGACACGACGCGCGTCCGCTCGCTCCGGCGCAAGCGGCGTCCCGCCGCGGCGGAAGGCTCCAGAGTGATTTTTCTCGCAGAATGCTTTTATATTTTTAACACGAGAGTGTTTTATGCCGGGATCCACCAAAAAATCTGTGACGTACCTCCGTAACGGAAGTAGATGTCTGAGAAATAAACGCGCATTTGAAAGGGAAAAAGTACCACCCGCTGGGCTTCGAACCCACAACCAGCCAGGGTGTACCAGCAGGAGCTTGAAGCATTACCGACCACGCCACCAAGGGACTTCGAATACGGAAGAAAGGACGGGCTTTATATATTTACTAGACCGCTTTACAAGTTGAATCTAATTGATATCAGATTAAAGCAAACGTATTTAGCAAGCAAAATTGCTCTTAAATTAACATCGCCTCCCTTTCACTGTGCTCTCGGTCCTCAGCGGTGGTACAGCCACCTAGGAACGATGGAGCGAAGTCGTAAATTGTCGCGTTAATATGCGCGCCGGAAGTTAGCGTTTCAGTAGTTTCGACACCTCTATCGCCGCGCATGCTTCGGCGATCAACCGGCGTGTTGCTTCAGCCAGGGCCACTGCATAATTTGTCTTGTATGACGTATAGGATAGCCAGTTGCGTTGTGACGAGCTTTACTCCAGGAACGCAAAGACGGCCGTCGACAAGCAAAGGATGTGCTTTTCGCACAGCGAAGTGTGCGTTCACAAAACGATCCGCTGGCAAACAGTTCGGTTACGCTTGCAAAGTTTCACCGTTTGCGGACGCTCCTGGTTTATGGCAGTTTTGCGCAGGGCGCTGGCGCGTTCAGTGCATTGCCTCCGAAGAAATGTGTCGTTAGAGAGCCTTCGCTTGCGTGCGACTTTTGAAGATCCCTGTGCAGTGCCAAGGTGCCGCTGATGTTAACATGCAAAGGTGAGAGCAGAGTACCCAACCTATCTCGCGCCTTTCTATTCGCAAGATTTCCGCTTATGTCCGAAGTTTCACTTTCGTGTTATACTGATTCCTATGACAGATGGAACAACCACTTTCTTTTTTTTTTACTTTAGTCGCAAATCATACCGCTGTTAAAAATCCTGTCTCTGACGCCGGACCGATGTGAGGCCTAGCTCTCCCATCGATGTGGCTGACTTGGAAACGACCGCAATGTTGTGAAAACTCGTGCCCATCTGTGTGTCTTCGAGCGCGCTCGTCGGGACGAAAGCGCGCTCCGAGAGTGGGACTGCCCTAGCCCAGCTCGCACGCATAACCGAAACGACGTCTCATATATCGCGTGGTTGACGTCTACTAGACGTCACGAGCGGGAACGATATCAAACGGACGATGAGGACGTTTCTACAATTATGTAAGCTCCTTTCTGAAGGACAGGAAAGCCACCATTCCCCTTGGAGCTATGGGCTCGAGAACGTTTGATCTCGGACCCAAAGGCACCCCGCAAGGGGTAGTCCTCTCCCCATTATTATCCCGACCCACAGTCGGTGCAAGGAAAAGGACATTTCCCGATATCACCTTAACCACAGCGAAAGGATCCGTTATCCCGGTCGTACGCAGAGTTCGAACCCTTGGCATGTTCTTGGAGGGGGATGGCAGTAACGCTTACACCTTAGAGCGCATAGCAACCAAAGCCGATTGAATGACAAAATTAATCACGAGCGTGGCCAACAAACGAGGGGGTTATCTGAAGAGAACCTTCGGCGACTCTTCCACGCTTTCCTCGTAAGCCCCATCAACCACATAGCCCACAAGTGGAGCAGAAGGGACGAGACTAGAAGCAATTATTCGCGAAAGCATAAAGCAGGGTCTCTCACACTGCACCAGTACGGAAAAGCTTTTCGAGGTCGGTGTCCACGAAACCTTTGGAGAAATACTAGAGGCGCAACAGGTGGCACAAGTTGTTGGACTGGCTTCCACGGAGGCCGGCAGACAGTGACTCGCGTATATTGGCATACGTTCTCGCATCACCAGACAAAGGGACTGCACTCTTCCTGTAAAAATTGAAAAATGTATTGGGTATCCCAGATACCCAGAAACATGCAGCCCCAATAAAATTACGGCAGACGCAAAGCGAGGACCAGGGCCCTTCTCAGCAGAGCGGCTAACTTTGAGGACAACGTCGCCTTCGTTGACGCTGCGCAATACGCAGCTTCAAATCACTTTGTTTCAGCGGCTACGTCGGTGCGGGGGGAGCTGCTGATATAGCTTACGATTAAAAACACGGAGGCTGAGAAAGCCAAACTTGTGTCAGTAGCCATCGCCACGGCCACAACGAATCGTTCCACTATGTTCACAGACTCGCGAGCTGCCACCAGAGCATTCATGAAAGGCTCGGTATGCAAAGAAGCCGCTCGCGTTCTCTATACTGCATCTTGGACAGGCAAAAAGCAACTAATCTGGTTCCCCGGTCACGTGGCCAGCGATGCTCATGAAGCCATCCCTCAAGCCAACGAACGTGCACATTTCCAGGCGCGAGGTCTCACACGCCGCGCCGGAAGTGGGCTCTCGGAGGCTAAGGGAGGGCAGTGGCAAAGGCACCCTCTCGTCACTTTTCACGAGGTGTGTAAGCACTAATAACAGGGGTGTCAGAAATATTCGCTTACAAACCGATAGCTAAACAGACCAGAGAGGGGAGGGAAAGGGAGAGAGTGGGGGCGAGAGAGGGTGAGTCGTCGAGCCCGACCGCGGCGTATTCACCGAAAGGGCGATGACGACCATCTAGTATATCGTCACCCAACTGCAGTTTGCATGCACGAGAGGCGGTTACCTACGACGGGACGCTCGGGCCACGCCATAAGGAGCTTCGCCCCTAAAACACTCAGAAAAGCTTCTGTTGATGCTATAGGAATCGGGCCCACTCCACGACGATAGGTGGCCGGTGCTCTACCACTGCGCTGATGCCGCACACGACCGACGCTGTACGAACGCGCCTTATGTTCGTCCTTTCTGCGACGCTCTCGACCGGCCCAGCGCATCCAGGCACACATTGCCTAGAACGGTGCCGCCACCAGCAGAGGCGAAGTGAATCACTGCAGCTTCACCTCACTCTCCTGGATGGCGACACTATTCCAGGCGCGTTTCAAAGTCCGCCTCGGCACGCCTGCAACGCGACAAAATTGGCACAGGCTCTTAGGGATAAATATCTCTGTGGCCGACAGGGCCCTCTCGGACCGGCGTATTCGTATGCAGGCTCGAAGAATGCAGACTTGGATCGTTGCTTCCAACTTCACGATCTGAAGGCGGCCCTATCCAAAATGAAGCGAGGAACGGCGCCGGGTCGGGATCAAGTGACGGTTAAGCTTCTAGCTAACCTCCCAGACCCGGCCTACGTTCATCTCCTCGACTACTTCAATCAGATTTGGGAGGGGCGCGAGCCACTGCCAATTGATTGGAAAACGGCCTTGGTATCTTTTATTCCAAAACCGGGCAAATCTATAAACATTGAGAATCTCCGACCCATTTCCTTAACCTCGTGTGTGGGGAAGCTTATGGAAACAATGGTCAGGGACAGGCTCTCCGATTATCTTGAGGCCCGTCAAACCTTCGCCGACACTATGTACGGCTTTCGTCCACACTGCTCTGCCCAGGACATTCTTCTCCAACTTCACCGTGACGTTATCGAGCCGATCGAACATCCCAGCGACGACAAGGTAGTCCTCGCCTTAGATCATAAGGGAGCCTTCGATAACGTAGCCCACGAAATCATTCTTACCCATCTGTCTCAAACGGACTGTGGGCATAATACTTTCAGGTACGTCTGTCAGTTCCTGACGGAACGGCAGGCGTACCTCCGTATTCAGGACAAGGAGCATGGCCCATATCCTCTTGGTACACGAGGAACACCACAGGGAGCGGTCCTCTCTCCCCTTCTCTTCAATCTCGCCATGGCTCATCTCCCCCCACTGCTGAGTGATATCCCCGGCGTACGACACGCCCTGTACGCCTACGATATTACGCTGTGGGTAACCCAGGGTTCTCTTGGCAGCATGGAGGCCAGCCTGCAACATGCAGCATCGGTCGTGGATGACTACGCCCGCCGCTGCGGCCTCGAATGTTCCCCCGCAAAATCGGAGTACGTGAATCTTCGTCCCAAACCGAAGGACACGACCCAAATTGCACTCTCCTTGCACACCGGGCCTATCCTGGAACGCGAAGTTATCCGCGTCCTGGGGCTCTTCATACATAAGAGCCGAAAAAAATCGATACACCCCTGGCCGCAAGTTACGCAAGGTCGGGGATCAGGTGGGCCGCATGGTCCTTCGCGTCTCGATAAGCGGGGAGGTCCAGAAGCCACGATTGCTCTGCGCCTCGCCAACGCTTTCGTGACCAGTCGAATCCTTTATTCGACACCCTACCTGCGTTTGCGCAAATGCGATGAACGCGCTGGAGATTATTCTGCGCAAAATATACAAACGCGCCCTCGACCTTCCGATCTCGACATCTAACCAGCGTCGTGCAGATTTGGGAATGACGAACACGTACAGGGAACTTAAGAGGCCATCTTAACAACCAGTACCTGCGACTTAGTAGTCGCGGCAGGGAGATGCTCTTACACCGTCTGCATGTCTCTTACATCTATCACGCAGAAGAGAGGACCACGATCCCAGAGGACTGGCGTGGTGCATTGATTATCCAACCACTGCCCCGAAACATGGCTAGGGGGACACACGAAGGCAGGCGCACTGCGCGGGTTGCGGCCCTGCAAGGACGTTATGGTCCCCGTCCTGGAGTCTTCTACACGGATGCGTCTGGCCCTCACCACGGGGGATGGTACACGACAGCCGTAGTCCACCAAGACGTACCCGTTCAAGGGCTCACTTTTCGAGCACCAAACATCACTCACGCGGAGGAAGTCGCCATAGCTCTCGCCGCAGCGGACCCCGCATCTCGGATCATTATTACCGATTCGCGGAGTGCGTGTCAAAATCTCATAAAAGGTCGCATCACTAATCGCGCTGCTCAAATCCTCAAGCGCTGTTATTGTCTGGACCGCCCCTCTAAACGCGCCGTTATCTGGACTCCGGCCCACGCAGGGCTAGGTGTAACGAGGCTGCCGATGCCTCGGCCCGCGCGCTTCATCCCCGGGACCCCCTGCCCTTCATCGCCTGATGATCCAGAGCCTAAACCGGCAACATCATTTCGTGAGATCGCAGCTATGTATAAATCGACAGGCTCCGATTTCCGCCTCGGCACCAGGCCTACCTAAAGCTGACGAGCGCTGCCTCTTACGGCTCTACACCAACACAGTATTGTGCCCGGCGATACTCAAGCACTTCAAATTCGGCCTTCTCTGGGGAATGCCCGCACTGTGATTATCCGCTTGCGGATCTTTTCCACATGGTGTGGGCATGTCCATCTAACCCGGCGGTCCCCCATCACCTCCCCTTCACCTCCTACCCGAGAGAGCTGGGAGGCTGCCCTGCTCGGCTGCTCCACCTTGGAGGGCCAAAAGGCCCTCGTGGCCAGGGCGCGTGCCGCCGCGGCAGCCACAGGGGTCCCGGACTAGGAACCCCTCCTATAGAGGTTGTACAGGGTCGGCCCTTAAGGCCGCCCCTAACTCTCTCTGTAAATACCATCAATAAATGTTTTTCACCACTACCACCACAGAAAGAAGTGTGGTAAGAAAGAACATAGCCGCAATCATGCCAACGTTGGTTCGTACAGCTTATGTGCGCCGGTCACCTTTTGTAGTGGGGTAGCGTTCGTACCGACCACTCTTCGAGCGTGATGCCAACAATAACACTGCTGCGTTAGGCGCCCAAGCACGGCAACGATGTTGACGGGTCAATGGGGCGCAATATGGCTAAAACTTTGCCTCGCAGCATTACTATGGACTGTGTCCAATTATTACGTGAACTACTTCAGCTACCACCAGAGGTTGGTCTTTGATGTTATAGAAGCGATGCGTGGACGTGGGTTCATCCACGTCAAACGCTGTTGCACCGGCGAAACACGGATAGCAGTGGGCAAATTCACCTCGGTGTAACACCTGCTTATGCGAAGAGACAATGCACTTTCATGCTATACCGATCCCTTTGGTAGAGCGATCAGCCACATCTATTCTTTTCTCGTTCATGTGAGTCAAGAGCAAGTACACAAACAATATTGTCACTAGAAAAGAAATTCTGCTGACTGGGCCCGTTCTTCTCGGTGGGGTGGCGCTAGAGGTACTGTTTACATCCCCCCCCCCCCCTTTATTTTTTCTTTTTCGTAAACAAAATTCTCTTGGCAGTGGACCTATTAATTTCTATTTCAGTCGGATGAAACCTGTTATACTCCGGTGCTACATGTGTAGAGGCTTCCTTTTTTATTTTTTTGACTCACCATATCTCTCCCTGAGGCTCACCTGAATGCAGTGCTTGACAACATCCGACATGTGAAGCCGGAAGGCTGCGTTGAACACGTCGTCCACATTTTCCGGTGTTACTTCCAATTCGCCCGTGTTCATGTACTTGAGTAGCACGGCAAATGTCGCTGCGGATACGCCCGACAATTGAGCTGGAAGCCGAAACAAAGCATGTTCAGTTTGGGCGGGGGTTTATGCGTTTATCTGCTAATCGCCGTTACAAGAGAAGTGGAGAAGATGGTGCTTATGAAACACGGTTTTGGCTTTCTCGAGAATAGAGCGATATTGCGCGCAATGTTGTTCATTATTCGAGGGTTAAAAACGTCCGGTTCCTAAATAACTTACAGCCGCATATGACAAGAATAAAGAGAATTGCAAGTGACGAATAAAGCATGGACAAGCAGCATGTTAAGTTTAGCGGGAAAAGTGGGCTGGTTAGGCTTTGCGTATGCGCTGTTAACCTGCGAAAATTAAGATATCAACAAACTGGACCATTCAGGTGTCAAACAAGGTATGCCGAAAGACAAGGAGCGGAAGCGAGCGGAAACGGGCCGGCAAATCAGTGGCACATGCCATTTGCTTATTCACGTACGTGTAGCACCGTCACCTTGCCCACAATCAGTTTACAGAAACTTAATTAATGCCGTCAAGTACAAATTCTGAGGGACTGTCTGCAACGTGTCAAATTCAGCCACTTATTCTAAGGCGCTCTATATTCTTGCGCGAGACAGACGTGTGTCCGTTCGTGCGTATTTAGTGCTTCATCGTCATCAGAGCGTATATAATTAGATTGCACGATTATTCTGAAGTGATTAATTTATTCTAGCATATATACAGTCGAGTGAACTTGGCGCCGGAAGAACATGTGCAGCCCACTTTCCGTTACGTTCATTATGATTATAATTTTTGACATAGCTGCTGAAACACTGAACGACCGTGTAGTGCCTGCAGATAAGCAGTCGTCTGTGCCAACGTGCGGCCCGATGAGTAGTCACTCAGAGATGAGCGGCTGCATAGGAAGCGTTGAAAATGCTCTGGTGTTCTCGTACTTCATGCTGCGTCGCACACTTAACACAAAATGAGGGATGCTGTTCATCTGAAAGTCGATGTGAGTTAGGAAAACGTGCCTTATGCGGCTTACAAGGATATCACTTTAAAGGAGTACTGACACGATTTTCCGGCGGCGCAAATATACATTTTTCGTTTCCTAGGCCATGTATTGTTAACGCCCTCCGCACACGGAAGCCAGGAAACACGTACAAAATATTTTAATTTGGTTTTAAAGTTGGCGTCGCCCAGCACAGCAAGCCAGCCCCATTGCAATGGACACTACGATGACGTATGAATACGGGCTCTTAAAATCGCCGAAATCGCGGTCAGAGTCACTGGACGACCGTGAAATTGCCGTTGTTTGCGTGCCTCAGGTGTAATTGACCAAAGACGACAGAGTTGCAGCGACGCTATGAAAAATTTCTGTCCCTACGTGGCTCAGACGTCGTCCGACTATGTTGATACGTCACTAGGAAACCGCCCCCTCGAAATCGAAACCGAAAGTCAGCTTTTAAGGGAGCCGTATTAAAAATATATTCATTGTGTTGCGGGCCACCATGACACTGTTTTTGGGGTTTTCCACGCCAGTGCTTTCATTTACAGCAACAATACGAGAATGTCAAAAATTCGTGTCAGTACTCCTTTAACCTATCCAAACTAAATGGCGATAAGGATTTCATATGATTCATGTCTAGTGTCTGGAAAAATGAAGAACATTGGCTTTCATAAAAGAGAAGGTAAGTTCTCGTGCCTATTTGCTCGAAGGAGCCTTAGATTTTCTGAAAAAAACAAAATGGTTTTAGCATGCACATTCTTCCTTTAAGCATCGTTACGGCGGTAGCCCGCGAGATTCTCAGTATCCACTTGGCGGGGAGAGAACGACTTAACATAGCGTCAACGTCGAGGGAGAGGAGGATGGTTGAGTCACATTAGTTGGACGGTTCCCCTCTCGGAGTTATTGGGAAGGCTACATATACACAGTTTTGTTGCAAGCTAGCACGTAACTGTCGCTATAGGCTAAGGATTCTCTTTTTAACAACCTATAGGGTGTCCCTATATGGGAAGATGGCGGAATCGAGTCCAAACGACTATGAATTTAAGCGTACCTATACGCGTAGGCTCTACGTATATTGCCGAACGTCATTTTCCTAGCTGTGTTGACAGCGGAGGCAGCAGCTACTTCTGTTGTCTCGGAAATAACAGGCACTTACATGAAGTTCTGATTACAGGAACAACTAGACCTATTTCACTTTGATCAGGTCAATCATATATACGAACATCAACTAGAACCATTTCCACCTTTTCGTAGGGGTTTGGCTTTTTTCTTTCCTTCCGGGATATCTTGGTTTTAATTTCGGCTTCCGGAGAGGTAGACCTCCGCAGTTCGCATTAATCACTGGCTGCATGAAAGCATTGCCGGTGCAATACGTATTCATTTTCGCGCCATTTAGTGGGAAAAGGTCGTACTTGGTGTGCACACGTCCCCTGTTAAACTGCGCTAATATAAAGCGAATACACGCGGCCATAGGCGGTGGCAACACAGGTGGACGCATAAATAGATTTTTCTTTTTCAATATATATGGCACTGCGTGCTAGGAGCACGGAAGCAGGCGCATCAGCTAGGCCTACAGTCATCCGTATAGTCGATGTTATCCTGGAAGAAACACGTCGCCAAGTGCAACGCATATCGCTATATACCTTGTGCTTGTTCCGGTTCTCCCGCTTCTCGAGCGTCTTCCTGAAGAACTGGCTGTGCTTGGTGAGCAGAGGGCGTTCGACGTGAAACGCTTGGCCTTCGACGAAGACGACCAGGCTGTTACGTGCGCCGCCGCTGGACAGCGACGACGCCATGGCGGCGGCCGCGCGCCCGCTGCGACGAATTTGTCTTTTAATGATATACGCACTAACGCTGCCCTCGCCGCCATGCCTTGTTGGCGTGCATGGGCCCCAGCGTGGAGACGTTGTACTATCATCACATGGGAGGGAGCAAGCAGGGAGTGCGCTAATTGTTCCTGTTTTTCTGCAACACACGACGTGCGTAACCTTGCTTCGTTGACACTCGTGCCTGCCGTGCTCCGGGAAAAATGACCGTTTGCCCAAAACCTTGATGATTTGTCCGTGCCTAAACTGACTTTTCCCAATTCAAAATTTCAGTGGACCCACGCGTTCACAACTCACCTCGGCCTACTCTAAAAATTGAATTAAGTGTCCAGAATAATTCCCGTGGCCAACCCTCAACGTAAGCTTTTGCAGTTCGAGCACAGTCAACCATGTTACTGAACATTGTCGCGTTACCAAGGCACCTAACGTGCAGGGCCACACGACCAAGAGAGTACTACATGTAACAACGCACATCGTCTGGTACCATAGACGTCGAAATAATATAGACGTCACGAGCAGGCACGCCGACCTGGTCGAAATTCCCTCCACTACGGCGTCCCCCTTATAATCATATCATTGTTTTGGAATGCAGCTACCACAGAAATCCATCGCACGCGCAGATACAGGCGCTCTGTGAAGGGTATGAGCAAAAGGAAAGCACTCAGAGCTTACTTGTTGCTATACGGAATGTATCTGAATATTCTGTTTGTTATATATTTGGATGCGGCTCCTTTTATCAATCGTTGGGCAGCGTTCGGTGAAACGGCGAGAGCGTGCTGAACTGAGCAGCATGATACGCCTTCGTAGGTCCTGCCGCCAAACGAAGCGCCTGTATACTCTGTTCACTAGTTCCGTGCAGCCCAGCCCAGTCTGCGGGGCCACCGACCGCAGAATTCTTCCGAAGCGAGAGGAAATACCATTCTTCGGACGCGCACTTGCGATCCGCCAGTGCTAACAAGGGCCCCGCTTGCGCCTTCCGAGGCTGCAGCTGCCACGCCCGCCATTGGCAGATGCCGCCGTGGGAAGACGCGGTTACCATGTGCCATCCGGATTAGCCGAAGAGGCCTGTAGCTTCCACAGTGCTGCACGGAACTTACGAAGCAGACTATAGCGCACGCTCAGCGCTGATGGCGCACGTGGCAGTCAAAACGACGGCAACGGTGCAAACGAGCCTCGAAGTGCCGCGTATTTGCTATGCGTTCAAGATGCGTATGCAGCGTTTGAAGGTGGTAGCTGCATGTTTCCTTCGCCATCCCTGGTCGTTTTTCTCGCATGTACAGAGCGAGGCTAGTACGGTGTTGGAAGTCACGTGATGACTTTCGGGCTGGCGTTTTCAGGCTTCACTTCCACGGTGCCAAATTAGGTCGGGTCGGATTGTAATACTGGATTGTGGTTAGACTGGGTTGGATTGCGAATGAGCGAGCGGGATTGGCGTTGGGCTTCAACGGTAGAGGACTCATAAAGCCGTCCTATTATGTGTCCAAAACTCATGGGGTGTTCGGAAAACTTGCATCATTTTGCTACGAAATTTAATAGCCAGGATGTACTACGTACGTAGACTGCAAAACGGCGTGAACGAACACGGCCACAAGGATGTACGTTGGGTTCTAATGTTTGCCTGCACGCCATACGGAAAGCGGGAAAATACTCTAACATGGCACGCAGATAAGTTGACGCTGTGAAGAAGCTCAAACCATCGGCCCCCGGTGGCCTGGTGCTGTCCGTAATTTTTTTCTCTCTGAGATTTCGGTGCGCACGGTAAGCTCAGACTGTTCTGTTGGAGACATTTGTTTACCTTTCCTTTTTCTACGCACATGCTCCAAAAACAGGCACACGCAAACCCGAAGCCGCGATTTCACGGAGCTAAAATATCTGCGCTTGCATGCTAAATTTCGCAGAGGTTGGGAAAATTCACTAGACAAAGAGGCAGGGTTCCGACTGGCGCAGCTTACATAATCTGCTGCGACACTGCCGGCGGCTAAAAACACCAACATCTATGGCAGAGAAATTATGGCCGTGGGGCCGTGGTTTGCCGGTGTCACTGCGGGGCCGTAAGAATAGGTCGCCGCTTCGCGGTGCTCTCACTATTTGGCTCGTGTCACTACTGCGACAACCAGGAGCGCCGGCGACTAGCTCTGGCAGTATAGTGGCACAAGTAATAGTGAGAGCACCATTAAAACGGTGAACACGTACTACTGAATCGCACTGGTGTCAGCGGCTGACTCTCTCGCGGTATAGTGACACGAGCAAAATAGAGCGCCGAAGGCTGTTAACTGGCTGACACGGGCAAACCACGTGTGATGTCGGGTTTCAGTTCCTGTTTCAGTTGCGTTCTATTCTCCCCACGGGGTGTAGTGCAGTCCTTTGTAATCCCTCACCTCCCCTCAGTAAATGGCTTTCCCGCTCGGGTCCTGGTTGCGTCTCCACCGCAGGCCGGCCGCCGTGCCGGTCCTTTGTTCCTGCCGGAGCCGGCGTCCCTGACGGCCGCGCCGATACAACACCTCGGCCACAATTTATCTGCTATACTTGATATTGTTATTAGGCGTCGGCAGTCTGGCAACAGATTAAAGCTATACGCCAGCCAGTACCATGCCGAGCAACAAGCATGGATAGCATTTCGTAACAGCGCTCGCTCGCACCGGCCACATGAAAACGTCGGCGCCATCCTTACCTTGTGGCGTCTAGGACCTTTGGTGCTCGATTGGGTCCGGCTAGGCCATCTCGGCACCGAAGCTTCCAAACCGCCACGCGCTGCGCAGCGACTCGGCACGTCACGCGGCGCGCATTGCACTTTGTCGTCTGCGGACAAATGTCGCTGATCACCGTTACCATGCCGATGTCGTGAGAAAGAACGCAATCGCAAGCAAACAGCGAAGTGAGTGAATAAACGCGTGTATGCAGGCAGCCGCTTAGTGAAGTTGACAGAAACCTGCAAAATTAGCCATTTGGAGCCCACGAGGGGCAATGTGAAACAATAAAGAGGCAATCTCGAACAACACGCACATCATCATGCTTCGTAAAGCGCGTCATTTTTATTGCACACACAGTAACTTCGCCGATCAATCTAAAACGCGTTTTTTTTTTTTTTCAAATGTGGATAAACTACAGCGCATAATTTTAATCGACAGCTGCCGTGTATGCTGATGCCGCATTGCCCTTCTCCTCTTGGGCAATGTACCTATTATTTATTCGCAGTGTCACATGACTACCGCGTGTCCCGTAACGGCGCTCTAGGGGCACTCGGGTGCTGATCCGAAGGTCACGTGATCGAATAGGCGCCGCAGCGGCTGCATTTCCATGGATGTTGAGGTTCGCGTATTTTGCAGTGTCAGTGTGCGTTAAAGGGCTATACTGGCACGATTTTGCGGCGGCGGAGAGCATACATCTTTCGCTTTCTAGCGATTCATTGTTCACGCTGTCCACACATCGAAGCCAGGAAAGACGTGCAAGGTATTTTAGTTTGATTTCAATGCTTTCATCGCCCGGCATTGCAAGCCAGCCCCGGCGGAATGGACACTACGATGACGTATATACACTCTCTCAAAAAATCGCCGAAATTGCTGTCAGAGTCGCTGGACGACCGTGAAATCATCTTTGTTTGCGTGCCCCAAGTGTAATTGACCATAGCCGACATAGTTGCAGCGATGGTATCACGAATTGCTGCCCCTTCGCGACTTAGATATACGTCCTACTGTGTTCAAACGTCACTAGGAAACCACCCCCTCGAAATCGACACTAATAGTGGTATTTCAAGAGAGCCGTATTAAAAATATATTCATTGCGTTGCGAGGTAACACGACAATCTTTTTGGGCTTCTCCGCCCATGTGCCTGTATTTACAGTGGAAGGGTTTTATTGGCGTCCAGTAGCAGTGGTCAGGCGCGTCCAGTAGCTGCGTCCACTAGCAGCGGTCAGTCTCGGCACCAACAGCTCGCGCTCTGGGCTCGCACCTCTTGCCTAAGCAGCATTTGACGCGGTGGCTTTGCAGCAGCAGCCTCATACGTCAGTGGCGCGGCGACAGGTGTCGGCTGAGGGCCGGGTGGCAAAGCTTCGGAGACTTGGTCCTGAATTACCTGTCGTATAGTCGGCATTAAGCAATGCGTAGGAATTTCCGTGGGTGGAAAATACGATGAACACGATAACTGTCGAGCCACTTCTTCGCGCACATACTCCTTGATTTGCGACAGTAGCGTGGTACTTTCTCCGCCGACAGTCAAAGAGGCGAGAGAATCCTCTGGGGCTGCCTGGCGCCGAGCTAAGATGCGTTGTTTGCGCAATTCGTCGAAGCTCTGACACAAGGTGGTCAGCTCAGGTACGGCTCGTGCGTCTTTTGCCAACAACATTTGAAAGGCATTGTCGTCTATGGCTTTCAGTATGTGTTTGACTTTCTCCTGTTCAGTCATGGAAGGGCTGAGGCGCTTGCACAGGTCGATGACGTCTTCCATGTAGCTCGTGAAGGTTTCGCCCGCAGGACATGTGGTGAGCCTGTGCAAGCAGGGCTGCAGCTGAAGCTCAATTTCTACATGAAATGCGAGAAGTATTGTGAACACATCTTGAAGCAGGACCACGTTCTGAAAGCTGCGAGAAGTCAGCGCACTTGTAAACAGCCACAACAGTAAAGGCTGTGAATGAAGAAATAAAAATGAGCTGTGTTACGAAGTGCATCCTGACGAAGGCAAGAAAGTGAGGAGGAGGAGGCGACAGTAAAATAAGAAGTTTTAAAGAGAAGAATGAGCGAGCATGCTTACGCTCTCTCTGCGCTTAGTACTCTACACAGCCCTGCCAATTTTTATTTAAGGTTGCATTTTCTTTCTAATAAATACTCAAATAGACAATGGATACATCTAGTGTACCGCTCAGCTAGAAAAACGCTAATATAATCCTAATACACAAGAAAGGTGACATAAAGGAGTTAATTAAAGAATTGCAGACCAATTAGTCTACTCCCAGTAATATACATGCTATTTATGAAAGTAATTTCAGCTAGGATAAGAGAAACCCTCGATTTCAACCAACCGAGAGAACAAGCTGGTTTTAGGAAAGGTTACTCAACAATGGGCCACAGCCATGCTATCAATACAATAATTGAGAAGTTCGCTGAATATAACAAAGCTCTTTATATGGCCTTCATAGACTACGAGAAAGCGCTTGATTCCATAGAAGCACGAGCAGTTCTAGAAGCTTTGCGTCGCCAAGGTGTACCTGGAGTATACGTGCAAACCATAAGTAACATCTACAAAGGTTGCACAGCCACACTACTCGTACATGAAATACTTGATATATAAAATTGAAAATAGTGTCCCATAATTGTGAGCTGAAGTTAATTGACTTCAACACTTTAAGATTACTTCCAGCTTACATTGTGCGAACTCGAACCTTACAGGCAGCAGATTATTTGGAGATAAAAAATATGAAAATAACTGTATTTAGACATATTTTCAGGGAGCATTGAACGTAGTCCCGACATGTTCACTGCGACTTTGACTCTAGTCTATTACAAGTGCAACACATAACGGGTCTTCCAATGAGCAGTCAGAATAGCACGCTTCAGAAGTGCAAATAGAAAGTCACTCACATTCACCAATGCATGTAAGTAGCAAGTCTGCATTTTAACACTAAAAGCTATAAGTACTGCAGACCAGTCGATTTACATTCGCATATAATAGCTTGTGCTTCACCCACGCCCATAAACACTGGAACAAAATTTCCCGATATATCATCATCATTTCCTGTCCTAAACTTCTGCCCTCAAAATTTGTATCCTTTTTAGTGCTGTAGTGTTCTAATTGACATTTCTGTATATATTAGTTTTGCTTAGTTCTAAAAAGTTTGGCAAGGAGAGGCCAAAGTCGTTCGCGGATAGATAGATAGATAGATAGATAGATAGATAGATAGATAGATAGATAGATAGATAGATAGATAGATAGATAGATAGATAGATAGATGCGCTCAAGGTCGCCGAATTTCGCTAAGAAATGCTTCGCATTTAAGAATCCCGCCAGGTTAGCCTACAACACGCGTAAATTGTTCAACTCCGCACATCCAAGGATGAGGGTAGGCGTTCCAAGACGTCCCGCACACCTGTAGAGGAGGAAGGCGTGAGCGTGCTCGTTGCCAAACCACTCCTCCTCGCCCCGTGAAAACAGTTTATATGAAGGCTCCCTTTACACGTGCTGCTGTAGGAATCGGAACATTTTTGTGTTTTCCTGCTTGTTACATAACCTAAGAAAAAGCGAGGATCCTCAATGTTAATGACATTTAAGTGAACCTAGCTCACTCATAGAATAATATCAATATTTATGTGATTTTTAAAAAGGCGTTCTTATGTTCACGGCCAAATATAACTCCAGTGTCCTTGAAGGAAATAGTTAAAATGGCGACAGTTTTCTTTTATTGCGTTTTCGGAGGCATTTTCTGTACTGTCGTGGTCAAGCTGAAAATACTCAATCTATCCTGAGGGCACTCCTTTATGAGGTGATGGCGAAAGCCGGTGCACGTGGAGGAGAAAGAAGCCTTCAATCCATGCTTGGCCAATCCCCCAAGGTGGGTATGTGCCAGAATTGATGGCAGCAACAACAACTGTCGGACTGGATGCCGGGCAGAGTGCTGTAAAGCCAACGAGTGAACAGGGAAAGACACAAGAAGAAGCGTCCAGCGACAAGGATCATATCGCTGAGCCCAAGCCAAGTACGCAATTCGAGAAAGGACGAAAGACCACGAGCCTTCCAGGCAGAACACTGGATACCGAACACGCTGCGGAATCTGCGCCACTGGCATCAGCCTTCGCGACGAAAGCAGGCGCCGATGATCGGAAATTTCTCGGGGCAAAACAACCTGCTGACGAAGCACACCCTAAGGACGAAGGGTTACCTATTGGTGCGGCTGAAAGGGAAGAGATGCCAGAGCATCGCGGTGTCGAAAATACAGAAGACGGTGCCGCAGCAAAACCAGGAGCTGATGCTCATTTGCGTGTGTTCCTTCCGCCCCACAAACCCACCACACAAGGGGAGTCGGAACGAGTTGGCGGGATCGAAGCGACAGAAGAGATAGCAGGTGCACCTGGAAAAGATGGACAGGCAGACCCCCGCATCTTTCTGCGGCCCGCAGAACCGGAAGTCATGGTGATCGCTGAAGCTATGTTTTCATCGGAGAAGCATCTCCAGAAGAAGTCGGAAATACCCGAAGAGAAGGACATGATTCTCGTGCCAAAATTCCTTCAAGAAGGCACTCCACCAGCCGGTTCCATAAGGGAGAGGCAGCTCGAGAAAGAAATCCAACCTAAACCACTTACCAGTGAAGCCGACATGCCTTTAAATGAAAAAGGGCATCTCGAAGACAAAGCAGAAACGCCGACGAAAAGATATGAGAAAATTGTCATCGTGCCTAGAGAGGAGCTCGCCACTGATACACGCGCGGCGATGTCGACACGCGAAGTCCAGCTTCTCGTAAGCCAGCATGAGGCGGCCGTTGCTGCAGTGGATCCAAGAAAAGCACCCAGTGATCTTACCGTTGAGCGCACCGAAATCGCTCAAATGGCGCAGCCTGCGAAGGAGCGCGAGTCGTCCGTTGGTAGGAAACCTATAGTGGAGCAAATCGTTGTTCCAGTACACAACAGACCCTCGTATGTAGAGAAGCACGATGCCTCAGTCACTTCTTCCATTGAGCGGGACCTAGTGGCTGGTGCGAAAGAGCCCACGAGAAGCACACCCATATCCAAGGACGACTTGCATCCTGCCATTAGCTCTGACTGGGACGTCATGTCCAGGGAGTCACTGCAAGGGAGGCCCGGCACCAGGACGGCCGACACGCAGACCGAGCTGTCCACCGGTGTCAGGAGCAAGGACGTGCGCGAGGCTTCGACGTACGCCTTCCTTTCTGAGGAAACAGAGGAGGTCAGGAAGGCGCCTGATGATTACCTGCCACTATACCTGCACCGGAGGACGCTCAACGACAAGGTGAGCCGCCGTGTCACTTTCTTTCGCGTGCTTTCACCATGCCACACGTGGCAGACATCACGCACAGCTTGTGACTGATGGCCAGTGCAACTTATGTAGTGGTCACATTTTCCGCACCAGTGTACTGGCTTTGAGAGATTAGGCCCTTGACTGTGTTTGTGGCTTGTGCATAGAAGTATGTATTCGTTGCCTAGCAGGACCACAGAGTTGGGCCACAAACATACCAATTTCAACGCGATACCGTTAGGGAGCTCGTACCGCAGAAAATCCGGTGCCGGCTAGGCGTCCACCGGATACAATCATCTCGAGCTACTGCCGGAGCAATCCGGAGCACACCGCGCAAGCCCTCCGCCATGGCGCAGGTATATCAAGAACAAATTCCAACTTCTCAAACTAAAATCCGAAAAAATACTAAAATGTGATTTCACTAAGACGTACACACATGATACGTCGGCCTGCAATTTGTTACGTGGAAAATGTTACTTCTGTTCCGAGGAAACTTAATTACCTTGCGACTAAACTAAAACAATTACAGCACTTTATAGAGGAGGCGCCAGAGCGGCGCCTGTGCGTGATATTTGCATACGCGTGCAAACATTCCATTGGTCGCCGATTTCTACAGAAGGCGGTTAGGATGACAGCGCAAGGGGAAAATGCGCCGCAGTGCGCACTCACTCTTCTCACTCACTCTTCACACGAGTGTCGAGAGTCTCCAGTGGACCATGAGAGAGATCTCGGGCTTGCTGAAAACTGTGGACATGCGGTAGTGGTGCACTGACGGGGGGGGGGGGGGTTGAGGGGATTGTAAACCCCCCCCCCCCCCCCCCATTTGAGGCCGACCTAACCCTCATCCCAATCTGTAACTGCCCCTATGTCCTAGAAGAATGTGGGGCTAGTGTCTTTGCAAAACGCCGAAAAAATAAAAATAATCATCATCATTGATGTTACTATTATTTGGCATTTTATTTACTTTTTTTACGCATGCGACAACTGTGTAATCGCATGTCCGGCCCTTCGTGAAAAATTGAACCCCTCCCCCTTCCCCCCCCCGCCCCCCCCCCCCCGCCTCTTCTGGCAGAGATCCTGGGTGTGCTACTGACATGCGGCTTGAACATCCGACAAGGTCGAACCGCAGACAGAACGATCCCGGCGCCACAACACTATACCACACGCAAACATTTGGAATCCGCTTTTGGATTCACTAGGCGGTGGCTTATAAAAAGTTCATTAAAACACCCCAAAAAATTTCGGACTCTTTGTAAGCAACTGACCATCTTCGTTCGCACTGTTTTGCTCAAGACAAAGCTGCGACATTTATAAAAGAGTTCTCATTCCAGAATTACCTAAGAACTGGTTCTACAAAATTTGTCAAGCAACAAATTAACAATGATGGCACCCACTTTAAAATTCAAACTAGCCCTCCGTCAGCACTTACTATTTATACTACCTTTCCCATACCGAACGAAAACGCATTCTTGGAGGATGGGAATCCGTCGGAGCAAGCTTCCGTTCTTTTGAGGCATTTCGCTTAAGCCGATAAGTGGACAGCGATCAATCTCGAGAGTAAGAACCGCTTGGTGCACGCAACTGGCAATTCTCTGTGCCACCCATACAAAGCATACACATTACTTTTGAAACGAACTATATATCTCCTCTCACACTGTCAACTAGCTTACTACATTCAAAAGAAATCGAATGTTCTCCGTCCTCTACTTATTTAACTTGAAAACTCGCCCGATCCTCTGTCACTCGCGTCTTATTGAAGTGCAACGTAACATTCTTAACCTTCAACTAAAGTACACTTAGGATAGGTGTCAAAACTTAAACAAAAATTACTTCAACTTTCGTTTACAAAACGCACTCAGGCTGATAAGCCGTACTGTGGTGCCGAAGCCCACTCTCCAACAATGCACATTAAGTGTTCAAGGAATAACCTACCAACGTAGTAATTTTAAATTCGTAGCTGGAATTTCACGCCTGGCATTTCACGCTGGCATTTCACACTGGCATTTCACAACAGACACTACCTACAGTGCCATGAACATTTCCTCAAAGTAATGTACACTAGTCGCAACTGTAACGAGCTCTACATAAATGAAGACCATTCTAAGTTTATGCTAATATGAGTAGGTTTCGCACAGCCATAATTCATTACCCTCATCGATGACTTTCCTACTATGAAACATACTATGCGAGAAAATACTACTCCGCAGCCCAAAACATTCTCGGATTTACCCACTGAGCTCTAAAATCACAAAACAAATATTCCCTGCATCATTTCTAAACACGGGCTAGATTATTCAAAACGACCCTCGCTCTTTTCAATTAGTGGTCCTCTGAAATCGCACCCGATGGGGTCGCACTCCGGACGTCTTTCCGCACCGACAGGGCCAACAAAGAGCGCGAGTAAACAAATGCACCTTGCTGTCCCTCTTCGGAAACCACGCATTTCTTTCTTTCCGGGAAAGCGATCCAGAGCACGGCGGGGACAGAAGGACCTTTCCTTTGTGCACCTGTCAGCGCGGCGCCCAACTGTGGTCTTCAGATGCATCGACTGGCTATGCTGCCTCTCCGCTACGCTGACCGCGTCTAATCTCCTAGACAGCCAAGGTTGCTCGAATGCCGAGGCATGAAGAAAGATTCCCGCCCCTCACTGAACTGATTCGTCTTCGATGTTAACGGCTTGCTTCACGGCCCTTACTTCTAGTCCGCTGGTAGCGTCGCCCTCCGTGTTCTCGACATCTGGGCATTCCGCATCTCCGCAAGATCGCGAACTTTCTGTTGTCATTACGCATGACGTCACCCGTCGCTCCTATTCGTCCATAGAAGGACCTTCCTGCACGCAACACTCCCCTGACGGATCCATGTGTTCTTCACTGGCACTTTCGTCAGTTACTGACGCCGCTTCTTTTTCCCCGACAAATTAGTCGATTTGCTTCTCATTTGGTTCGGACCTCTTCGGAGCTACCTCGAGATCCTCTGAGTCCCTCCCCCTTCTCACAGCTTCTGGCCACCTGTCCCCATTTCTCACAGTTGTAACGAACATCTCTGTCTGCTGCGGCTGAAATGCGCCCACACTTTCATCGGTCGCCTTAGAGTACTGCGCCGCCTCAAGCACGATACCCTCAATTTTGTCATTTATTGACAACGTCTCGCTTTTACCGGTGTTTTCCATTTCTTCCGCAACTAGACCACAATACTTAGAAGCTGCCTCGCTATGATAAGAGCACTCCATTTTACAGCTCCTGACCACTTGGCCCGCTTTTCGCGGTTGTGACGAACTGTCTCTTGCACATGAAATGAGCGCACGCTGTTACCGGTCGCCTCAAAATTTAGTGCCATATCAACGACACTCTCGCTTTCGTCATTTACTGACATCGCATCCTCTTTACCGATAACTTCCTTCATTTCCTGTACAGTTCGCTCACACCTCTTAGAAGCTGTCTCACTCTCATCATAGGCTTTCTGTGGCTTACAGCTAGTGATTTGAATTTCTTTTTCCGTATTTTCTTTCCGTACTACGTTTTTCTTATGCTTTCCGCTTGCTCTCTTAGGAGTTCCGTTTATTCCTCCTCGAATGGTTAACCGATCCCTCTCAATTTTGAGCTCCAACCACATCATCTCCCTTTCTTTCTTCTCTTTCTCGTACAGTTTCTTCATTTCCTCCTCGTTTAGATTTTTCTGAACCCCAGTGAAGTCTATATCCTCCGCAATCCTCCGCAAGTCTATATCCTCCGCAAATAATTTCAATAGTTCGCATTCCGTCAGCGACTCTTCCCACTCCAGTGCCAACTCGTCGCACAACTGCAACAACTCTGCCCTTCGCAACTCACTCAGGTCCATGGCCACTACTTAAAGCGATGATTTTGCTTAAACGCGTGCATTTTGCATCTGAACACACACGCACACACCCAGGAATTCAAGTTGTTAACCCAGAATTTGAAGCCTGGTAAACCCCAAAGCAGAAACCAAACGCTCACCCGCAAATGCAGTGCCATGTCACCGGGTCATCCCACCGCTGCCACCAATGTTGGGATGCTGGTAGTTGGGAGTCGGTCCGTCGGTCCTGGGATTCCATGCTACTGTTGCGTCCGGGACTACGGAGATGGAGCGGCGCCACCAGAGACTCGTTAACGCAGGTGTCGTTAGAGATACGAGTCGAACGTGTCGAGTGCCGGTAACGATTTCCTCGTTACCTCTGGCCGGAAGACGTCGAGGTGTGTCACCGGAAGACGTCCAGATGCGCCATCGTATGGTCCGGCTGCGTACGTGTGACCTCGGCCACATTCGAAGAAAAAGGGGGAGGTCCACAACCTTCTTCCCCTTCGGACCTTCAACCTCCGATTGGAAGAAGAAGCGTCGACTGGGCCCTCCCAAGAAGGCGTCGCCGGACGACGCTGGTTACTTAATCCACGGGAGCACCCCGGGATTAGAGGATTCGAGAGAGGATTCGATAGAGGATTCGATTGAGATTCGGCCATCACCTTCAAACCATGTAAATAAATGTAAATATTCTCTTCTGAAACCAACTCCTCGTACTCTTCCCTCCTGCCCCGTGGACTCCTGGCCTGAAGGCGACACGAGTCCACGACAAATGGTGGCAGCGATAAACCACGACTAGCGGTGGCAGCGGTGAGGGATCGCAACAACTGGCTGGCAAGCGGTGGGATGAACCACGACCACGGATGGCGACTGGCGAGATGAACCGGAGGCTCCATGGAAGAAGGATCAGCCGAAAGCCCTAGGAACTGGAAGACGGCGGGATCCTCGTAGCGTACCACGACTGCACGGTGTTGGGTGAGTGCCTGGCTTTGTGCTTGAGAGTCATCGAGTCTTTTAGCCTAGGACCGTTAAAAGCTCGATCGTACAACTGCCTAGAATTGTGGTAGTGCGTATCTCAGCAGAAAGCAGCTTTCAAGGGAAGGTAAACAAGCTGCTGAAGGCAACCCACATAGCTTTGTGGAAAAGTGCAGAATTATTGGTAGTGGACGTGAGGAAGTAAACAGGGAGCCTGAGATTGATTATTGATGTTGTTGAAAGGATAGGTGCAGAAGAGGAAGAGCTACGTAGGATTGGGAGTTGATTGAGGGATTTAGAAATTCAAAAAGGTAGACAAGGATTAGGAAACTTGGGACTGCTGTTGTGGGCTTTCGTTAATTCTGTAGAATTTACCAGGCTTCAATTTCTCTAGGACCAGAATTGAAACGCTGGTGGGGTTAATTTCTACAGTTTGCGAAAGCTGAGTCAAAGTTTAAAGTGGTCACCATGGATTTGACGAGTTTGACGAAAGCTAGCCTGTTGATGCTCGCTGAAGAGTTTGATTTGGATGTAGATGAGAACTTGCCTGAATCAGAAATTCAAAACCTAATAGTAGAAAGTGGTAGCGATCCGGAGGACATTGAATATTTCGGGACCTTAATTCTAATTAACCAGGAAAGAGAAATAAAGGAAAGAATTGAGGACGAAAGGCGCAGGCAAGAGCTGAAATTTTTGAACGAAGAAATTGAAAAGCTAGATCGTGAACGGAAGGCAATGCAGAGAGGTAATAAGGTATCTGCGGAAGTGGCGCACGAAAGGTGCGAATTGGTAGCGTGTGCGGTGGAGGTCAGAGCCGATGAGAGGGCTCGCGCACGTGAGAGTAGCAGCGCGTTGACAAGCCAAGTGAACGTTGCTGATGAATATGCCGCAGTGACGGTGGATGCCATTGAAGGCCGAAAAAAACGCGACGAAGTATCGTGCCAATGGGATGAAAGAGAAGCACCTAGAGAGGTTGCGGACGATTTGGCACGAATACAAAATGAGGACGTCGTGACGGTGTATCTTGCATGCGATGTCCAAGGTGATTTCGACTCGTCATGCAAGAACACCAGTGAAAGGCCAGGAGAGCGCAGTGAAGCGCAATGTGAGCTGGAGGTTATATTTGAGGAACGCGACGAGGTATCGTGCCGATGGGACGAGAGTGAAGCATCTAGAAAGGTTGCGGACGATTTGGTACAGATACAAGGGGAGTATGTCGCGACGGTAGATCCTGCATGCCGCGTCCAAGGTAATTTCGACTCGCTAGGCAGGACTACCAGTGAGAGGCCAGCAGGGTGCAGTGAAGCACAATATGAGGAGGAGGTTGCAGTTGAGGGTAGCTCCCAGGTATGCGAGCCACACAGCTTAGAAGCAGACAGCTGCAACTTTCCTAAGTGTTTAAAGCTGTCCGCCAGTCAGGAGAGTGAAGGGACGGATGATTTTGCTGGAAATCATTTAGACTGCGAGGATCAGCCAGCTAGCGAGAGCATTAAAGTTGAAAAGGTGCACGAAAAGGAAGCGAAGGGCTCCAAAACGTGCAGGAAGAAGCGGCATAGGCCGAAAAGGCGCCGTAGAGAAAGGAACACCGCACAGAGCGTGGTAGCTTTCAATGTGGGCTCCAAACGAAGAAGCACAAAAATGAGAAAGGTGTGGTTGTCATCGAAGGCTAATCGGCGCGGAACACGTACGAGCCGCCGAACGAAGAGGGGAGGAAAAGAGCACTCTGCGCGAGCGCGGTCCGAGGGCCGGTTGCAGTTATCTTCCCGTCCTCTTCACGGTGTAAAATTGTCGCGGCGGGTGTGCAAGGTCAGGGGTCGTCGCGAAGACAGCGAACAATGCGGCGACGGCAGCGCAGGCAAGGCGATGGCGAGGATAGTGGCGCAGCGCGGAGAGTTGAACAGGTGTCTCGCGTTTCGCGTTTCCTGTCCAAGAGAAGTGTTCAATGAACGACCACCGCGAGTACGTCTCAAAAATGGGAGACAGACGAGGTTTTTCAGTGGATGACTTGTTTGGAAGACACTTTTGTTTGTTTGTTTATTTTAGCCTTGCGGAGTGATGTTTCTTTATCTCCACGTGTAGTCTGAGATTTGCTTTTGTAGCTATGTTGTTGATGTTAGATTGAATTCTGTGAACTGTAACTTTTTTGTTGAGCCGATAGTGAGTGTGAAGGCAAAGTGAAAGTGAGAAAGCGAGTTGTTTGTTGAAAGGTTAGTCAGTGTGAGACTGAAAGGTTTGAGATGCGTTTAAGAGATTGAGTTCGAAGTATCGTATGACCGCAAATGTTTTGAAATAGTGTTATGTTTGAATTGCGCGTCATTCAGGTCGAATGCAAGGAATCGTGTTACGGTTTGTACAGCAGCTATGCTAAACCGCGGAAGTGTTTGAGGTTATCTTTTAGCATTTGTGAGTCATAAGCAATGGTTGCGAGTTTTCTAGCGCGTAATGCTAGCGAGAGTTTTGTATGTTGCTTTAGACTCATGTGTATTGTGCGGACGCTGGGAAGAAATCAGATTAGTGTTTGTTCAACAAGTGCGTAAAAAGTGGCAGTGCTTTGAGTTGGCTTTTATGCAAGAGTGATCGATAAGCATGGATATTCTTATTGAGTTTTGCGCATAATATTAGCGAGTTTTGTTTTCTGTTTATTGCTTTGAAGGCATGTGCAGTGTGTGGACAAGAGCAAGGTTATTTTATATAGTGTGTGAAGTGTAAGAATTGTGACCGCAAAGTCAGAGCTAGTTTTGCAGTACATTCGCGGAGTGGAAGTTTAAGTAGCACTAGGACGTGCGAAAGCGGATGTTGAATATTATTAGTGTTCCTGTCGTTATGCTGCATAGGCTTGTAATTGTTTGTGTAGAGCACGTTTGCAAATTTAGCTCTTGCTCTAATGCAGCTCGACAGTTTTCTTTCGTCTGCTCGCGGGAACATGATGGCTCACTTTGACGGCACAAAATTTTGGGAACGAAAGGTCGGGGTCATATGTGAGGCATGTACTGGTTCAGAAATGTGGAGCCTGGTGGATTTGCGGCAGATTGCGATAGCTCACACATGTAGTTCATCGAGTGGAAATGATAACTGATGTAAACTGTAAGCACAAATTAATTCAGGGATAGAAATTGGGAGCTTCAGCGAATGTTTACAACTGTTTTGAGGGCTGCTTTCATTTAAGTTGAGAAATGTAAGGCAGATTGGTTTATGTATTTTGGATTCGATGGCTCCTAGCGCGGGCAGGGCACTTCCCGTGCCAGTAGTTGTGCGTGCGCATGTGTGTTTAAGTGTGTGCCCAGGACGAGAGCCACCAAGGCATGTGTGAGAACGCCACATCGGAGCTTTCGTCGTCAACAGTGGCCCACGGAGAGCTCATCGAACCCCGACACTTCGGCCGACCTGGTATGCTGGTCACCCTCAGGTCGGGTCTCCCGCCGGCGGACGGAGCTGTTGCGTCCGGGACTACGGAGATGGAGCGGCGCCACCAGAGACTCGTTAACGCAGGTGTCGTTAGAGATACGAGTCGAACGTGTCGAGTGCCGGTAACGATTTCCTCGTTACCTCTGGCCGGAAGACGTCGAGGTGTGTCACCGGAAGACGTCCAGATGCGCCATCGTATGGTCCGGCTGCGTACGTGTGACCTCGGCCACATTCGAAGAAAAAGGGGGAGGTCCACAACCTTCTTCCCCTTCGGACCTTCAACCTCCGATTGGAAGAAGAAGCGTCGACTGGGCCCTCCCAAGAAGGCGTCGCCGGACGACGCTGGTTACTTAATCCACGGGAGCACCCCGGGATTAGAGGATTCGAGAGAGGATTCGATAGAGGATTCGATTGAGATTCGGCCATCACCTTCAAACCATGTAAATAAATGTAAATATTCTCTTCTGAAACCAACTCCTCGTACTCTTCCCTCCTGCCCCGTGGACTCCTGGCCTGAAGGCGACACGAGTCCACGACAAATGGTGGCAGCGATAAACCACGACTAGCGGTGGCAGCGGTGAGGGATCGCAACACTACCCGGTTGACTTTTCTCCATCCCGACTCCAGCGAGAGGTTGCCGTAGTACTGAGCGCGCTCGGAGACGATGACGTGAGGAAAGAAGAGAGATGATGTTTATTCACATGATGATGAAGGGAGCTGAAGCTCGAGCGCGCTTGCGCTCTTATTATATACAGTACTATTTACGTTGGTGTCCAATAAACACCAAATGTCGTCTCCGCCGTTCGAATGGAGGAGGCCACGCTCCGCCTTCGCTGCTTCTCTGCAGCAAAGGGTGACCGGACCCGAGTTGCCCCAGATGATTCCTGGAGAGGGAATGAAAGGTACGGCCTGACGAAAATGCTCACTGAAAACAACAACAGCACAAATAAATGCACTCTTCCCGGTCCAGTCCTTTTGACGACACGCTGGCGTCTTCTCATACTGGGGCAGCCGTAATTCCACCTGCTGTCAGGAGGTGTCAGTGTCAGGTGCGCTGCTGCGCCACCCCCGCTGCGTTGGTGCGGCCGAGAAGTTCATATCTCAAAAAGGCACAAACGCACACACACACACACCGCACGACACAATGACGGTCCACGGATTCCGGGAGCTTCACGTGGGCGTCACTGCACCAGTGTTCCATGCGAGCTGCTTTGAAGCTCGAAGGAAGCGGCGAACATGGCCGTCGCGGCAGCATCCAAAACAATGCGATTGTCTCTTCCGAGACCACGGCGCGGCGATGTCCATCCGTGGGAACGCAGGCAGCACGCGTTCCCCACAGTTTTTTTCGCCGAAAAGTGGATCTGCCGGCTACTGCCTGCAGCCTCCCCCACCACATTTATGAGGGGGGGGGGGGAGGCTACGCCGATCCTAACAGGCTCTTGTGCGGGCTGTGCATTATTTGGGATAGAATAAGGTTTCTTTAATATGCAGGAGGACATCCTGTGCCGAAAGGTTAGGGCGAAGGAACGCGTGTCGGGAAACGAATGGTTAGCTTCTAAATACGGTTGTAGTCACCGGAGAACCACGTGCTCAAAAAGTTTTCCTACACAACTCGTGAGCGAGATATGGCGTAAATTCTGAAGGAAGCAATAAGGACTTGCCCTGTTTGGGAATAAGATTGATGTAGGCGTGCTTTCATCAGGCAAGGTGCCTTTCCGCCAGTATTCGTTAAAGACATCCGTTAGCTCCTGCAGACATATGTCATCTAAGTTTCGGAGAACCTTGTACGTTTATCGGGTCAGGTCCTGGTGCCTTGCCCGGCTAACGCAGGCTGGGGCTTGTTTTACCTCCAAGAGCGAGACATCCGTATCTAGGTTTTCGTCAGGATCAGGCGGTATTAAAGGGGGTGCGTTTGGATCTCTCGGTAGGGACTGCGGCCGGAATGTAAAGGTTTCTGGTGTGTGCCATAATATCCGTGCCCTTTGTCTCCTCTACGTAAATCAGCTGTTGGGTGGTAGTGCGATCAAGAAGAGCCCTTAGAATATTCCAGCTACGTTTAGTGCCCAGCGTTCTTTTCAGGCTGTTGCAGAAGTTGGCTCAGTTTGTTCGAGCAAGCTGGGTGGCATACTGCGCAGCCTCCTCCGTGGCTGCCGCAGTACGAAGGCGAAGTTTGCGACCCATCGTTTGGAGAGGTTACGACGTGCATCCCACATATGGATGAGGTGGGGAGCACCTGTGGAGCATTCTTTGTGTTCTTAATGTTTCTGCTAGCCCTGCCTAGGGCGTGTTGTATCCTTTCTGTCCAAGACTCCAAGATTTGCGGCGTGCTTTCCTTCTCGGCGATATACGTGCAGAGTTTATCCCAGTCAACGAGTGTGCCTTGTCCCTAGTCCTTTTGCGCTTTAGGTGTTTGATATGAACCAACAAGCCCAACTTTATACGATTCTAGAGTCTTTGAAGTTTGGACCGAAAAATTTTAAAATCTTGCGTAAGAATTGTTTGAATCACATGGTGATCGCTGCCTAATATGTCCGGCAAGACCTCGTGTGTTTTCGCTATCACATGTGTGCTAACCATTGTGAGGTCGGGAGTGGTATCTCTTGCCGTGCTGGCGCCCCCTCTCTTTGGTACAGTAGGATCTGTGATTAGAGGAAGTCCGTGCTGCATTATGGTGTTATGTATGAGGTTGCCGTTCATAGTTTTATTTATATAACCCCGTCCCGTGTGGCGGGCGTTAGTCTCCCACTATGATTCGATTGGTGTACCGCGTTTCAGCAAGGATTGCCGGTATTTGCGTGCCCTTATCTTTAGGGGGACTGTATATGTTGATAACCAAAAGTAAATTTCCCAATGTGGGATTGGACGGAATAATCTCGGGAGCAGTGTACTCGGTTCGTTCTTCATGCGGAACCCCAGTAGGGGTTCAGTTTATGAAGGGGAGGGTTTTGATTATAAGAATAGCGGTTAGCGATGCCACGATGCTACCTGATGTCCCTGCAAGGATAGAGACAAAGACCCTGTTTCCTGCAGGGCTACTATGTCTGGCGGGTTTGTGTAGTGTTGAATGTAGGCTGCCAATTGGGCAAGTTTCTTTTTGATGCTTCTACAATTCTATGGCCATATGTTTAGATCAGGTTAAGTTTGGTTTTTGGGTCGAGGAGGTAAGCCTATTCCACCAGAATTCTGTCGCCTATTCGAATTAGCCATTTTGGGGAGTTACGGTCGCGGGCCACCAGGTCGCGGGCTGGTCACTTCCTCTGTGGGCTGAGGGCAGTATGCGGTAGCGGTCGGCTAGGGTTGTTTGTGATTACGAGTTGATGTTTCAGCATGCAAATCGTATAGTTGATTAATTGCGCTTTTTACACTCTAAGCCAAAACCGAGCGAATTGGGAGTAACTGCTGCCGTTCGTCTCCACGACGTCCAGTTAGTCCTCAAGGAGATCAACTGCAGGCTAGTGGTGCGGTCTGCAAACTGAGATAGAGCAACAGTTGCACCGCGAGGAGCAAGCGGTTGCACCATCGGGAGTGGTATCTCTTGCCGTCAAACTGTGGAATTCCGAGGAACTACCATTTGGAATAGCCTCACTACTAATCTAAAGACAGCCCCGTCACTTCCCTCTTTCCTAGCACAACTGAAAAGTTTGCTCCATAAAAATTTGTCCTGCTAAGAGATTTCCATTGTTGATGTTCACATGTATTCAAATTCGCACTTATGCATATCACGTATTTAAAACTTTTTCTGCTCATTACATCAAATTACCGCGTCATTTATGTTTCGATGATTTGTTGTAGAGCTATATTATGTGTTAGCTTATTTCTTATGTTTTTGATATTAATTCCTATTTAGTGTTTCGCCAATGACAATTGCCTTTTTGTGTTTCTTTTATGTTATAATGCCGTTAGGGACCCTTTAACAAATTTGTTGGGTCCCCAAAAGTGTAAATACATGTAACAAGGAAAAGAACAAATAAACTTCAACTCCAAAGAAAGAAAGACTTTCCGCGAGCGCACGCAGCCGGCAAAGAACGGCCAGCATGCGCATCAGCAAATAGTCCGCTGAAGAAATATGCTCTTAGCAGTTTATTTCAGCGTAAACGCTCGTGAACAATGCGGTGTAGAAGAGGTGGTGCCGTTTATTTGTCATTAGAACAAAAAATAAACTAAGCTATCCATGCAGAAATTTTCGCTCACGCCCACGTTGTATCAATGCGCGGCGTGCCGTTCTCTTATCACATGTGCTGCAGTCAACGTTACTAGCTGCTTTCCCTGTTGTTTTGCTAACAACTTTCCAGGTGTTTCGCACGTTTCTTTATTGAAAACAGCAGTTGCGCGCCGAAAATCCATAAAAACGTCGTTTCTAACACTCATTTTGCTAAGAAAGAATTCAGGACCATTTTGCATCCACGCTTCCGCCGCCTGATCTAGTAACGTTGACTGCAGTGACAAGATAGGCCTCGCTGGCCCGCGGCGATGTTGGTGCGCTGTGGATTTATTCTTGTTGTCGTGCTTTCGGTGTTGTGACTGCTATTAGTCATGCCGTTCTTAATCATTTCTGCGCGTTGCGTAACTGTGGTTCGTCGGTGGAATGAAGTGCTGCGACATCGGAATGCTACGAGCTGAATGGCACCTCGCCTGAAAGGTGCGTGTAAACAAAGCTTTACTTGCTTCCTGTTATTTCACTTGCATGGTTTTCAGATGTCATGTTAACCGCACATTTGTTCCCAGCGAAACGTGCATGTTTAATCACATCTCGTGCTGTAGAGCATTCCCAATGCTGTTTTACTAGAAAAGCTTAACTGGTCGCTCGGGTCGACATGACATGGACAGCCTCGATGGGGGCCAAAAGTTCGCCGAAGCTATAGTGCAGATTGCAAGGCTCCCTTTCGCCGTGCTGAATTTATACGCGTTGTCTATGCCGAAATATTATAGCCTTGCAAAAAATGAAAAGCGTGTACTTCGCATCCTGCTTTCTACTTCACAACAAAGTCCCTTTAAAACGGCTTATACAGGGACTTCGAAGTATACGAGTAATTTGGTTAGATACGATGCTGTTGCCTAGCATATGCCTAGCTTTAAGTGTAGTGCCAATAGCTCAGGTATCGTATACCAGCGAGCTGGTAGTCCAAGTTCTGAATTTGGTTTTATATAATTTTGAAGTTGTACTCATAATTGTTTATGAATTAGATAGATTTTTATGACAGCGTTCGTGGTGCGGTGCTTATTAGTACACGCGTTTTGAAGCCTTTAGCTTACCAAAATTGAGTGTTTCAATAAAACGATGCCGGCGAAACCTGCTAAGCGCACGCAACCTTTAGTTATATATAAGCGGGTGGACAAACGTGTTGGTCTCAAAGCTTAATTGCGACGTTAGGCTCAACATCCAATTCCTTGAACTTCGTACTCTATATTATTCATTTTCATTTTCTCAGGTTCCCTGAAAGTGTTTTTCCTGTGTCTAACAGTTTCGATATGATGTATAGCAACAATTCTTCGAACACTCACATAAGTCTTCCCATCCCAACTGAAGTCAACGATCTGACACCACTACCGCAACACCTTCGCGATAAAATCACAGTGCCACCCTTCCCCAGGAACATGCACCCGGTGCATAATCAGACTCGCAGGAGGGCACGCGCTCAAGCCTTACTAAAAGCGGCCACCCTACACGCGACATATGTGGCTTTCGTAGACGCCGCTAAATACGTAGACAAACCCTACTTTGCGGCTGCGGCGGTCGCCCCCGACGGGACAGCCCTCAATGCAATTACCGTAGAAACAACGAACGCCTGCGAGGCCGAACAAGTGGCCATTGCCCTTGCCCTAGCCCTCCCTCAGCGCGACACAATTTTTACCGACTCCAAACCCGCTGCACTGGCATACCGCCGCGGTACAATATGCCAGGCGGCTTTAAGCATTCTAGCAACCACTGAAATAAACGTAGATAAGCACATCTACTGGTTTCCGGGGCATGAAGGCCTCAACGTTCAACCAGGGGTCCCCAACGGTAATGAACTGGCCCATAACCTCGCGCGAGATCTTACGCGCCGCGCAGGGACGCGGGCCGGCTCACCGGCCGGGGACCCCAACACGCACCAGGAGCCTCTCCTCTCCTATCACGAGATTTGCTCGCACTATAAGCTATCTAGAAAGGAATTCCCCTCACCTCACTCAACACTAAATAAAGCACAACAACTAACGCTTAGACTTCTGCAAACGCACAGTTACCCCAGCCCCTATATCTGCAACAAATACCTCCCGGATATAAGGCCCGAGTGCCCCAAATGCCAAAATGCAAAGTGCGACTTAAACCACATGCTGAGGCAGTGTCCCGCGCTAAACGCTAGCTTCGGGTCTCCTGCCACCGAGGACGAATGGATCATCCACCTTAAGAGCCCCGACAGGGCCCTTCAACACCAGGCCGTCCAGAAGGCCCAAAAGGTGGCTGGCGAGCTCAGACTCCCAGTCCCCACATGGGTGGAGCCACCGGGCCGGCCCCCGTAATGGGTACCCGTGCCCCTTCAGGACCTTTAATAAAGTTAATTCTCTCTCTCTCTCTTCGAACACTGCAGTCGCGAGTAATTAGTATTTCTGGAATGATTTCCTGCAGAAAACAAGGACTCCGAATATTGCACCATCCTAAAGATGTCTTCACCATATGGAAGGCCCCGCCACGGTGGTCTAGTGGCTAAGGTACTCGGCTGCTGATCCGAGGATCGCGGGATCGAATCCCGGCCGCGGCGGCTGCATTTCGATGGAGGCGAAATGTTGAGGCCCGTGTGCTGTGCGATGTCAGTGCACGTTAAAGAAACCCAGGTGGTCGAAATTTCCGGAGACCTCCACTACGGCGTCTCTCATAATCAGAACTGGTTTTGGGACGTAAAACCCCACAAAAGAACAACAACCATATGGAAGATCTGGGTATATCCTCAGCATCACTCAACGAAGATACCGAACTTTCTTAACGTGGATGGACAGCATCCGGTTTAGGTATAGTACCCTCCTGTTGAAATCTTTCACTCGTTGCCATCGTTTCTGCCTTCGCAATGCAGATTCCCTTGGACTGAGCATTCGACATTGACTTTTCACAGAAGATGCAGAAGGCATCTGACTTGATATGCCGCATGGTTGGTGTTAGCAGGGGTGTGCGGTCATCTCCACTAGTGCGTGTGGCGATCATGCTGCATGTTGTAGTGAAAAAGAGTAATAAACTGTACCTTTATTTACATTTTGTCCATTATTGTGTTGACATATCACTCGCCCGAGCAGCTAACGTACAGTACCTATCCCGCAAAAGCACATTTCAGGTAAATACTCGACCTCTTAAGCAAAACTGCATATAAAGAAGATGAAAGAAGTCGCTTCTGGGGAACAAATGGACTGATAACCAGCTTCATTTCAGTGGAGTAACTGCAAAGCCCAACATTCAGTCCACAAAAAGCAACTCACTGGTAGCATTTAATTCCTGGGGAGCAATTGAGGAGACTAACATTCCATCCTCCAGGGAGTAACCGGAGGGACTTTCCATCCTCCAGGGAGTAACCGGAGGGACTCCAGTAACCGCAGGGAGTAACCGGAGGGACTCCAGGGAGTAACCGGAGGGAGTAACCGGAGGGACATTCCATCCTCCCGGGAGTAACCGGAGGGACTTTTCCCGTGTGGGCACGGGAAAATCACCTGCGGCACCATGGCTCAATTCCGCTTCGTGCGACTTTTTTACTTCATGCAGGCTCTGGCCCGTTTCGCCACTTATCCGATCTGCGACGTGTCATGCACCGTCTATCTGCTGCCTACGGATCAACAGTCAAATCAGCCGGTGCACAGCGAGAGCAGTGAAGCGCCGTACCATCTGATGACTTTCAACGATTATCCACAAGACGCATCGCTCCGCTTGACCCGGACAGCCGCATCGACAAAGCAACCAGTTTCAGCGCAAGCTATAAGCAGGCTCGGAACTTCACATCGCTTCAGTGGGCACGGGAAAATCACCTGCGGCACCATGGCTCAATTCCGCTTCGTGCGACTTTTTTACTTCATGCAGGTTAGCAACAAATGTTCCCTGTTCGCTAAACGCACTAGCAACAGATGTACCTTGCTTTTCCCGTGCCCCCACGCACTGTGTACCGCATATGATGAATATGTTCATGTACTTTATAAGCTGTTGTGTTGCGGAGATGTTGAAAGCAACCCCGGTCCCGATGAATGGCAAAAAGAAGTGCTAACGATGTTAAGAGAACTAAAAGCTGAGACGAGTAAGCTAGCCCAGGGCCAAGTTGATATCTCGGCTAATGTCGCAACGGCGCAGAAGTCTTTCGAAGAAAAGTTTGTCGCAATGAATACGCGAATATTGAAAATCGAGGCCCAATGTGACAAAATCGATGACGTAAAAGAACGGCTCAATCTAGCAGAAGAGGCTGTGAAAACCTTCGAACAAACAAGCACTGTCATGAGCTCACGCCTTGACGACATTGAAGACAGAGCCCGTCGTGATAACCTAAGCTTTCATGGTATCCCGGACGCTAAGGAATCGTAGTTACAAACCGAGGAAAAAATTGTAAGCCTTCTGACGCAATATGTCGACCCGAACATGACTGATGTAATTGAGCGTGCGCATAGGTTAGGTGGCAGCTACCAAGAAAACAGGTGTAGACCTATCATTGTCAAGTTTAGTCGTTTTAAGCTTCGGCAACAAGTTCTTTTTAAGCGACCAAAGTTTAAAGGTATTAATGTTACCGTTACAGAAGACTTCTCAATAGCCACACGAGTCGCACGGAAAAAACTATTTGAGTTTGCAAACTCATTGCCACAGTCACCAGCCTTCTCAGTTCGGCATGATAAGTTGTATGTAGGTAACACTTGCTACATTTATGACCGTGCAACTGATGGTATACTAGAGAAGCAAACTCGTAAGACTACAACTCCCGTTCCAAACGACAGTGTCACCCAAGACAAGCCATCGGGTAGTCGCAATGGACCCGCCTTTAGTACGCGTAACCGCAAAAATAATGCGAATTCTGCTCATTCCAGTCCTTCTCACAAGTAACAATTAGCCGGAGGTAGGAATGATCACGTGACTGCTCTTTTCAAAGTCCCTGTTCTTTTTTCAAACATAAGGAGCATTATGAAACACAGGATTCAGCTTAATGCCATTATTTCCTGAATGGAGGCAAAATTAGTAATATTAACCGAGACATGGGTCAACTCAACGATGGAAAATACAGAAATTTTCCAGACTGACATCATATATGATGTGTATCGTTGCGATAGAGAAGGTAGACAGGGTGGTGGCGTATTGATAGCCGTATCTCAAACAATTTCCTCTTTTCAAGTAGAAGTTGTGTCCTCTCTGGAAACAGTCTGGGTTGGTATTTCAAGTAAGGACACAAAGATTATATTAGGCGTATGCTATCGTCCTCCGAACTATACATCGTCATTCGTCGATGAATTGCATGACGTTCTCGGCTATGTCGTCACTCGGTATCCTTCGTCACCAATTTTTCTTTTTGGTGACATGAATTTTCCTAACATCACCTGGCACACTGGTGTTCCTCTGCTCGACCACTTTTCAACACAATCCCAACAGTTCCTAGATTTTTGTAATTGTTTTAACTTCACCCAGGTTGTAACGAAACCAACAAGGGTAACTAATGTATCGTCTAATACATTAGACCTAGTTTAGTCAACACATCCAGACTTCATATCCCCAATTATTTATCTTCCTGGTCTGAGCGACCATTCGGCGCTACATTTCGACATCACCATGTCTTTTTCACGTGGAACTGAAGAAGACAAATACATCCGAGACTACCGCAATGCAGATTTTGACGCCATTAACCAAGATATGTGCGCGTACTTAGACACCTTTTGCTGCAATTTTGAAGAGAGAAGTGTACAAGAGAACTGGGATCTTTTCAAAAACCTCGTCACTAATCTCACCAATGCGCACATTCCCCTTCGACGCACACGGAACAATACAAAAAGACCGTGGTATAGCACGCATCTCAAACGTTTGTCTAATAGAAAAAAGCGCCTTTTCCGCACAGCCAAGTTGCAAAATACTACAGATCGCTGGGTAACGTATCAAAATGCTGAGGCAGAATACGTGGAAGCTGTGCGTGCTGCTAAGAATCGTTTCCAAACGCATATGTTGCCTGAACTGTTATCAAGGAACCCCCGGCAATTTTGGAACGTTATCAATTCTAACCAAAATGCGGATTTATCAATCAACGATGACTCTGGTGAACCGCTACCAGCATCTGAATGTGCCGCGTTATTTAACAATATTTTTTCGGCCAATTTCTCGGGAAACACTGCTGCACCTGTAGACGCAGTTGTGTGCCGTGACTACTGCTCAATGTTTCCTATCACTTTTGATTCTGCGGGAATTTCGAAGTTAATTGACACCTTAAAAACATCCTCATCATGTGGGACTGACAATATCGACTGAAAGTTTCTCAAACAAACAAGCACATATTCGTCTCTCTTCTTGTGCAAGATTTTCCAACAGTCACTTGACCAAGCAACCTTGCCGCTGGACTGGAAGGTCGGTAAGGTTGTGCCGATACATAAGTCTGGTAATAAACACTGCGCTCTTAACTATCGGCCCATTTCGCTAACGAGCATTCCGTGTAAACTAATGGAACATGCACTGCACTCACATATTGCGAAATTTTTAGAATCAAATTCATTTTTTACATCGGCCCAGCACGGTTTTAGGCGTACGTTTTCGTGTGAAACCCAGTTGCTTCTTTTCACTCATCACCTGCACACCATTCTTGATAAACAATCTCGAATTGACTGCATTTTCCTGGATTTTGCAAAAGCATTTGAAAAAGTCAATCACGCTTTACTAATGCACAAGCTCTCCTCTCTCAACCTCGACTCGAATGTACTTGCATGGCTCGACTACTTTCTAACAAACCGTCTTCAGTACGTCACTGTTAACGGTCATGACTCGCCGGAAATAAGCGTTACATCGGGTGTACCACAGGGCTCAGTTTTGGGACCACTGCTGTTTTTAATATATATTAATGACCTCCCTAACTGCGTCTCTTCATCCGTTCATTTATATGCCGACGACTGTGTGCTTTACAGAGAAATACGTACCGATGATGATAGGAACGTCTTGCAGACAGACTTAAATAACATTAGGAATTGGTGTGACAAATGGCTTATGAAATTAAATCCCAACAAATGCAAGCTAATGACGGTCTCTCGCCACTTTAATAACTCCTCAACATACAAACTGGGTGATGTTTATCTAAGTACCGCTATCGTCATAGCGGTACTTAGGCGTTACCATTTCTTTCAATCTAACATGGAATGCCCATATTAACGTCATCACGAACAATGCTAACCGTACATTGGGATACATACGTCGAAATTTTAGCAACGCCCCACTTTCCTTGAAGATGCTTCTTTATAAAACCTTTGTGCGCCCGAAATTGGAGTACGCTGCTGCAATCTGGAACCCTCACCACGAAAACTTGATTAGGTACCTTGAGCTAATTCAAAATAACGCTGCACGTTTTATTCTATCGGATTATCACCGTACGTCAAGCGCAACAGCAATGAAGCACCATTTGTCACTGCCACCTTTATCACTACGTCGCAAGTACCTCCGCCTTTGCCTTTTCCATGCCTACCATCATCCATCGCTGCGTAGTGAGCTCATTACGCCTCCCACATATCACTCCTCTCGGATAGACCACGAACACAAGGTTAAAGGTACTTTCTGCTATACAAACACATTTTCTTGCTCCTTCATACCGGTCACATCAAACGATTGGAATAAGCTACCAGGTGACATCGTTTCCATTTCTGATCACTACCTTTTTCGTCATTCTTTATCAGCTCACCTACTTCGCGATAGCTCTCCTTAGTTATCCGATCTATTCCCCCTCCCTACGAATTTCTGTCTGCTCGTGTCAAGATGCCGACGTTTTCTAGTAGATTTTTGATCTTTTGTGTGTGTGTCATTTCTCTTCTACATTTTCTTGCTAGTACTGTATAATTTTACCACATTCACTATTTGCTTTTTGCGATTTCCTTATTTTTACGTTTCACTTTTGTTGCGTTTCGTTGAGTAAAGATGTTACTTGCTTTAGTCTTGTTCATGTATAAAATAGCACGTTTTGTTTCGTTGTTTTGTATTTTCATGTTGTAACCCGCTCCCCTCTCTAAAGCTTCGGCGATTGAGGGCAAGAAAAATAAATAAATAAATAAATAAATAAATAAATAAATAAATAAATAAATAAATAAATAAATAAATAAAAATGTTCACGAAGAGATTAACGGCTAGGAGACTAACCGTTCGTCCCCTTCCCGTTGATCACTAAAGGGATCAATGGTTGTGGCAGCACATTTAGTCCCTCAAAGGGCTAACCCCTATGCCCCCTTTAACCCTTTTGGCATGGAGTGTATTTTGTCAATGCGTTGGCTCAACATGTTCTCTATTCTTCGGAGGATGTGTTCTTGTTCCTTTATCAATTGTATTTTTACTGCATCGAGGCTTTCGCTTACAAACTTAAGGACAAGTTGCGTGAGGCCCTGCGTGAATTCTGGGGTGTGCAGGACCGTTGTGGGAGGGCTGGTGTGTGGGGCGGTGACTGGTTCGGGCCTGCTCGGCGGGCGACTTACCAGTGCCGGCCAGGGGGTCCTGCAATTGCTGCAGTCGTGGATCTGGATCCAGGCGCCCTCCTTGCCGCGGAGCCAGGTGCTTGAACGGACTCTCGCTTCGGGAGCGCTGGCCACACGATTTCGTGCCGCGATGCGTAGAAGGAAGGAGCGGATGCTGCCTAGAGAGTGTTGTAGGTGTCGGTTCGGTGGGAGCCGCTCGCGGTTTAACAAGTTGTTCCTTCTTCTTTTCGTGTTGTACGTTTTTGGATTCCTTGGGCCGGGTGATGCTTTTGGGCTCTTGGCATTCATAGGAATGTCGTGAGGTTGTTGGCTTGTCTCGGCGTGTTGTCTCGGTGGAGCCTTATTTGGTCCATTCCGGCGCTGGCGTCCCTTCCGCGTTCGGGGCCCAAGCCCCTCCTCTGACGCGCCGGGAAAGTCAAATCGATCGTGGGATGTTCATCGGAACCGCAAGTGAGACGGCGTGCAAGACAACCGTCGTGGTTTTCATCTGGGTTAAGCACACCGCAGTTTCCGCAGCGTCGTTCTTTTGGGTATGGGCAGACGTCGTGTCGACGCCCGGTTCGGAGGCAGCAGTGGCACACTTGGGTGACTGGTCGGAAAGGTATGCAGCGAAACCCTACGCCTTGAAAGCATACGTATGTGGGAACTCGCCCGCCCTCGAAGGCGTAGAGGCATGCTCCGTTCGTTCCGAAGGGTCGGACTTGTGTAATGTCGATATTGTGCGGGTAGGTGACCGTATCGTTCATGAGGGCTTCCTCAGTAGGTATTTTTTTATTTTCAATACTGTGGGCCCTTTCGGGCTGTTACAGGGTCGGAAAGTTTACAACACTGGAAGAATATTGCAAACAGCATAGCACAAACAGCACAATGCGAATTCAAAAAGAAATATATAAACACCGCATAAGAAAATACAAAACAGCAGCATAGGAATGACGTTGTGCAAATATACATAACAATAAGAATCTCAAAATTAGACACCGAGTGACTGATGCTTTTCTTCGAAACTCGCGAGCGAATTCACACCTTCAATCATTTCAGGGCTTAGTTTATTCCATTCTTCAATTGTTTTGACCAGTAGAGAACGCTTGTAAATATCAAGTATTAAATATCAGGTAGGGCTCCTGTGATTATCCTCTTGTAGGAGTTGTCTGGAGAAGCCACATATGCGCGGAGACTTGATACGACCTGCTGCCGAGCAGAAGCGTCTGAATGTGGCAAAGCTGCTCTACCAGATCAGGGTTCATGGGTACTGATCAGGGCGTTCGCTCCCCCGGAGGCAACGGGGCGCGAAATGCGGTTTGTATTGCGGCTAGCAGCCGTAAGACTGCTTCTTGTTGTAGTGATATGCCTCCTGTTATTCGGAGAACCACCTTGTGGTCCCCTGTTAGGCGCGGCCGACCGCGCCCGTGTCGACGTTCGCATGAGTCAAATGGGGCGAATGGTGCCTTGGAAGAAACCTCGGCGATGACCCTCCGTTGGCGAGCATCGACCACCCAGTCGACGACCTCATGAAGTGTGTGGTGCGAGTGGCTGAGAGTATCGTTAGAGGCATTGGCTGCATTTTTCACGCCGGGGTGGTAGTCGCCGGGCCCGAGGTCGCGCTCAGGCTCAGTGTGTTCAGCATCCATGCGGTCCGGTTGGCCTGCCGAGTTGGAATCGTCGCCGACCGCCACCGCGGCTCGGACCCTTACCAAAGGAGCCGCGTTCCGCGGCGCTCCGGGTGCCGACGCGGCGTCCGCCGTGCCGCTGTCGCGGTGGCGCGTCCGAACTTAATCCGGTGACCACTGCTTAGAAGTTGAAAACAGCCGTCTCGGGCAGAAATAAAAGCCAAGCCTGAAAATACTGATGCCACTTAAAAGCTGGTGACTTGCCGGTGATGATGGTTGCACAATTTCGTGCCGATGAGATTCCGGGTGATTGAGGGTGGATAGAAGGAGCCAGATGCGATGCGACCTGCATACGCCGTTGCCCAGGTGGAATCTCTGGCCTCCGGGAGTCCGGGGCACCGGCACGGTGGTCTGGAGGATATCCTACTCTGTTGTTGATGCGAGGATCGCTGAATCGAATCCCGACCGCGACGGCTGCATTTCGATGGAAGCAAAATGCTGGGACCCGCGTACTGTGCGATGCCAGTGCACGTTGAAGAAAACCAGATGGTCGAAACTTCCCGAGTCCTCCACACACGGCGTCTCTAATAATCACATTCTGATTATGGGACGAAGACCACCAGAAATCAATCAATCCGGGGATCTGGGCTAGCGCGCCTTCCACAAAGTCAGCCACTCACTTGTTTCTATGGCTGTGTAATTGGTGAAGGAATTAGGAAACGGAAAGCAAAAAAATTCTCTTCTCTATGGCAGTTCTTGGTACGAAATTTTGAATTCCCTAATGGTGCATTGCAATAATATTTGAATGGCATGTTCACAGGAGCCTCATTTACAGACCTTGAACACGTTTTATGATCGTTAGAAAGGGATTTAATGGTCAGTTTAACCAAGAAATCAGGCAGAAACCAAGAATTAGGCACAATAACATGTCAAAACAGACATAATTTGTTAAAAGCATATATGCAACCTATTTTACCTTTGAGCAAATTACATTTCCTTTTTAAACGCCACTTTAAAGAACATGTTTTTAAAACTAGAAATTTAGGAGAAACGATGACCTGCGAGTAATGTTGCTAGACTCAACGTTTCGACAAGTGTCTTCTCGACAAAGACACGTCCACACTATGTGGCAGAGAAAAATTGAGATGGGTCGTTTGCAACTGAAGGAAATAAATTTGAATTCCTCATAATTTAGTACCATTTGCCGTTTACTGTACTGCATACTTATGAACACATACAGGGCATTATCGTAAGATGTCGCTTCAATCATGAACGAATGCACCCATATTTGAGAAGGACTAATGCAAATTAGGAAGACCGAAAAAACGCTTCTTCCAGGGACTCGAGTAAGTAAGCCAGCGTGGGAAAAGGCACAGTTATTAATGATCGCAAATTCCTGCAAAATAACAAAACGCTTCCATTCCTGGCTAAGGCAGCAGAGACTAGTCTAGTAAAATTTAACCTTTGGAAGAACTGACAAAGACCGACATGGTCAGAAGTCTTGCAGAAATAAAGAAAAATTCTGTCAGTTTGTAGATTGTTGTCCATGATAAAAAGCAAAACACCAGCATTTATTTTTGAAGTGCAAGTCGGCTGTAAATTTCAGCAAATTCGCATCACTACAGAGGTTCTTTTCTAGAACTAGTAAAGTTCTTCGACGTGGAAGACACTGTTAATCGCTTCCGGAGCTTGAAACAGCAGCCGTATGGTGGACGTGCCCTAAAGCATTCATCTCAAGGAAGTTTTGCACGGGCGGACTGGATTCGGAGATCTTCCCGAGTGAGTATAGGCTCATTCGGAAGTTTGCCAACTTATGGCCTCGAAAAATGCATTCAGTAAGGCGTACCATCTTAGCTTCTGACGGTTTAAGCCTTCAGCGCTGCAAGTATCTGTAAGTACCGTGCAGAAAGGCTGCCGAGCAACTCTACTGTGGTCCGTCGACGTTCTTTCAAACAATAATAATGCTTGCAACTCAAACAATTGTCTTTAATTGTGGCGATGCCTTCCATAACGTTTCTATACCAGGAAAGGTGCCAGAAGATCAACGCTCGTCTAATACGAAGCCGCGCCCTGAGGTTCAAATGGAAACTGCCTGCTGGTGTCGCGTGACCCATGCAAACTGCAAGTTCTGTAGAATGTATCGCTTGCTTCCACGCTGGTAAGCTGCGGCCGGAAGAGGCCAGTAACAGCGATTTGTACATCTGTTGTCACGTGCATGGAACTTGCGTTTGCCCGCTCCAATGTTCGAAATGGAAAGAATTTAGCATTTTGGCTAGCAGAGCTCCGCGAGTCGATTCATTGAATGCGTGCGAATTCGAGCAGTAAGTCGCTCACAATCGGCTAATGAATCTTCTGGTTTGGCAATGAACAACGTAGTTGATCCACCACGCATGTGCATATCTGTGGCTGGGCATGGCGCTAAGAATCATATACAGAATTGTTCAGCTCCCGCCTATTGCGTATTCCAAAACACTCAGGGAAGAAGAAGAGGAAGTCGAGCCGACTCATAGGAAGCAGCAGGAAGTAAGTAACGTATTCTGCCGTATATCCAGTGCCACTTTTCACGCCTTCAATTTTTCGGCTAATAAACGGAAATGAGTCGATGTATCGCTGTTCAAGCTAGCTCGCCTGTCTGCTATAACTAGAGACAGCGCGGAGCACGTGATGAAAGACCGATTTGATTTTAAACGTTGGGCGGTGTATTTGCCTTCTATATAGTTCCACACGTACATCCTGTTACAAAAAAAAAAGAAAATAAAAGAGAGAGAGAGAGACTTCCGAGATTGAGATGGAATAACGAATACATCTCTCCGCAGCCATCGATAGCGGAGATGATGCGCAATCTGACACCGGCGAGTGAGGAGTGGGAGGAAGCGGTGCCTATGAACTGGAAGACCAACCCGGCCAAGGATCTCGAGAAGTGGCCGTCACACTGCATGCAGGACGTACGCACGCCCACCATCGTCCTCCTCGGCGGAATCAACTTGTCCGCGCTCGGCGAAGTGCTCACAGGTCGGTGGTGAAAAAATCTCGTTCCTCCTAGTGTTGTACGCAGATGGTGCAATAATGACTGGTGGGGATCTACGGGCCAAAGCCACCTATGATTATGCGGCACGAGGGCCCTCGAGTAATACTGACCACAAGGGATTCCTCAGCGTGCACCTCTATGTACACGGGCGCCATGTTTCTTTTTTTTTTTTTCATTTCGCCTCGAAAGGAGTCGGCCCTGGTCGATCCTACGACCTTGAGCTCACTGAGCCAAGGTGCCCACCTGCTAAGGTACCTCGGCGGGCTGAGCAAGTGGGTGGGTGTGAAAGCAACGAAGCAAGCATCTCGACAACATTATACTGCACTGACATGCGCTGTTAACAAAACTTAGTAAGCGTGGCAGTTTAAGGACGAAGTCGCTATGTCGTGATGTTTTGGCTAGTTGGTAATGCGATCGAAACGTCTGTGCGGTGTGTGGCCATCTGCATATACCAGAGTTTGTAGTCGTTCTCTCGCTACCGCCTCGCCGCTGTGCGGGCACAGCTGGCTACTGTGCAGTGCGGGCACCGCGAATCACCGCACCGGGAAAGCAGGAACGATGGCAATGAACTGCATGTTGCTCAAGCGGGCCGTTCACACCTCAAGCCGTGAGGTGCACGTGCACTTCACTTGTGCATTATGCATACATGACGTACGCACGATGTACACCACGCGTCGGATCAGGTGCGGCAAGGTTCTCATGGTATTACATGGCCGCAGTGAACGCGGCGCACTGTCATTTGCCAAATACGTGTGCTTTGGTTTGCGCGCGTCGTAAAGCGAGATATTTTGCTATGTTGAGCATACCGTTGGCATGAGTGTTAGACTGAGCCATTGTGCACTGTAATTGGCGGAAATATACATGCTGCAGCTGCATGTAACTCCGCTGTGCACTGTTACAGAGGCTTTGCAGTGGCGCAGAGCTGTGCTGCCACTTAAACTTAATTGTTGACAAAAGCAAAAATGTAAGGTGCAACAATAGATTTCATCCGTATCTTAAAGTATTTTTCCTCAAGAGAGTAGCGGTTTTCGAAATGCTTTTTCTCACCTCGTGAATAATATGACGAAACCAACAATATTATCCAGAAGCCCTGTTTGTTTGTTTTTGTTAAATGCGAAGCATTTCTTGGCGAACTTCGGCGAGTTTGAGCGTATCTATCTATCTATCTATCTATCTATCTATCTATCTATCTATCTATCTATCTATCTATCTATCTATCTATCTATCTATCTATCTATCTATCTATCTATCTATCTATCTATCCGCCTACGATTTTGTGCTCTCCTGGCCGTTTCGCTAATGGGATGTATTCGAAAATTGGTATGGCACAGCATGACTGCCTGACGAACATAAATGCAGGTCATAACATGAAAAGCATGACATGCATGTCATGAGCGGCATTTTCTTTGCGTTGACGCCTCTCCGCTTTTTCGTTCGAAGCTTTCAACTCTTGCCTGCGTCTTTCGTCCTCAGTTCCTTCCTTTATTTCCCTTTCCTGCCTAATTAGAATTAAGGTCCCCAAATGTTCGATATCCGCTGGATCGCTACCACTTTCTAATATAAGGTTTTCAATTTCCAATTCAGGCAAGTTCCCATACGCATCTAAATCGAACCTCACAGAGCATCAACAGCCTAGCTTTCGTCAAACTTGTCAAGCCCATGGTGACCACTTTAAACATTGACTGGGCTTTCGCAAACTGTAGAAAGTAACCCCACCAGAGTTTCAATTCTGGTCCTAGAGAAATTCATCATCATCATCAGCCCATCTTGTGTCCACTGCAGGACGAAGGCCTCTCCCAATCCTCTCCATTCTTGCCTGTCCTGCGCGAGCTGATTCCATTTGACACCTATGAATTTCTTGATTTCGTCCCGCCATCTTACTCTCTATCGGCCGCGGCTACGCTTGCCCTCTCTTGGTATCCCTTCCGTCATTCTAACTGTCCATCGGTTATCTATCCTTCTCATCACGTGGCCTGCCCATGTCCATTTTTTCTTCTTAACGTCGGTTATTATGTCAGCGACTCCCGTCTGTTCTCTGACACACTCGGCTCTCTTTCTATCTCTTAATGTAACGCCTATCATTTTTCGTTCCATCGCCCGCTGCGCGGTTCTTAACTTCCTCTCGCGCTTCTTCGTAATTCTCCAAGTTTCTGCCCCGTATGTCAGTACTGGCAAGATGCAGTAGTTATATAATTTCCGCTTGAGTGATTGTGTTTATTCTACGGTAGATTTCTTATACCTAGCTAAGGAACAGGAATTTACAATCGACAATGAACCCTTACAATGTGTAAACGAATATGTATACCTGGGACAGTTAATAACAGGAACTCCCAACCACGAAAAAGAAATTCTCCGTAGAATAAGGATGGGCTGGAGCGCATTCGGAAGGAATTACGAAATCATGACTGGAAACTTACCGCTCTCACTAAAGCACAAAGTATTCAATCACTGTATCCTCCCAGTACTAACGTACGGTGCAGAAACGTGGAGGATAACTAAAAGACTAGAGATGAAACTAAGGAGCGCGCAACGTGCAATGGAAAGAAAAATGATAGGGGTAACGCTAAGAGATAAAAAACGAGCGGAATGGATCAGAGAACAGACAGGAGTAGCCGATATTATTATATCAATTAAAAGAAAGAAGTGGACCTGGGCAGGACATGTCATGAGGAGAACAGATAACAGATGGACAGTAAGAGCGACGGAATGGATACCAAGAGAGGGAAAACGCAACAGAGGCAGGCAAAGGGTTAGATGGAGCGATGAAATTAAAAAGTTTGCGGGCGTAAAGTGGAACCAACTCGCTCAGGAGAGGGTGGAGTGGAAATCGATGGGAGAGGCCTTCGTCCTGCAGTGGACCTAAATAGGCTGATGATGATGATGCGATTTCTTATATGGGCGGGTTCTCCTGTCAGTAGTTGACATAGATATAGGTATTCTTCCACGACTTCTAATATCTGGTTTTCAATCGTGAAGACACGTTTTTTCGCCGTGCCACTTAGCATTATCTTTGTTTTCGGCATGTTCACCCTTAATCCTACCTTATCGCTTTCTCGGCTTAGGTCTTCAATCATCTTCTGCAGCTCGTCGCCATCATTGCTAAAGAATACTATTTCGTCGGCGAATTGTAAGTTACTCAGATATTCGCCGTTAATCCTTAGCCCTGTCTCGTCCCAGTCTGATCTTTTGAAGATTTCTGCCAAGCATGTGCTACATGTGCCATGGCTTATAAATCATACGTGGTAACATTTATATGATGCCGTGCATGTTGATATATCTACCGGCTTCAGCAGTGACTGAAATGACGGGACATCTGCCATTCGTGTCACGAGATGTCATTGCGCTCATGTCATGTCTTGTGTTACATGTTTCTCATAGAAGCACATTGCAACTGCGTTAATTAAATGAGAACGACGGCTTCACGACGTATACATCGTGTGAGCAGAGCAGGTAATTTTGTGAACTCTCTAAGATATGCATATCATGAACATTAATGTCGTGATCTGTCGTATTTGTTTGATAGGAAGTGAATGTTGTTGTTGTTGTTTGTTGTTTTGTGGGATTTTACGTCCCAAAACCACTTCTGATTATGAGAGACGCCGTAGTGGAGGTCTCCGGAAATTTCGACCACCTGGCGTTCTTTAATGTGCACTGACGTCGCACAGCACACGGGCCTCAACATTTCGCCTCCATCAAAATGCAGCCGCCGCGGCCGGGATTCGATCCCGCGACCATCAGATCAGCAGCCGAGTACCTTAGCCACTAGACCACCGTGGCGGGCCAATAGGAAGTGAATGAAGCCATGCCCATGACATCACGATGATACCATGCCATGTACGTCATGACGTGTGGACCTGAATGCTCCGATATTTATGTCATGAAATATAATTCCTTTTCGTCCTATACTGCACCAATATGATCACGTCATGTTCGTCACTACAAGTCGTATCACATCCCATCAACATGCACCTTTCGTTTAACACCCGTCTCTTCGCCCTTCCATTATTACTCTTTCACTTAACGATGCCTATGTCACATCATGTGATGAACATGACTATTATTTTGGGACGTTAGACCCCACAAATCAATCAATCGAAAATGACTATTGCTCACAACACGTCGCTTGACCGGCATCTTTCGTTTCGCGTCCATCTTAACCCCGTTCCGGTAGTTTTTGTTTTTTCATGCTCGTGTCATATCGTGTAATTCATGTCATTAACATGACTAACTCATATCGTAGCTCCCGACCTATATCTTTCTTTGACACACATCTCGACCTTCTTCCCGCCCCCGCCACGGTGGTCTAGTGGCTAACGTACTCGGCTGCTGATCCAAGGGTCGCGGGATTGAATCCCGGCCGCGGCGGCTGCATTTCGATGGAGGCGAAATGTTGAGGCCCGTGTGCTGTGCGATGTCAGTGCACGTTAAAGAACCCCAGGTGGTCGAAATTTCCGGAGCCCTCCACTACGGCGTCTCTCATATTCAGAACTGGTTTTGGGACGTAAAACCCCACAAAACAACAACATCAACCTTCTTCCCGTAGTTCTACATTTTCATAGTCAGGCTCACGTTCAGCATCACATGAGCATGTCATGTCATGAACATGACTATGACCAATATCAAATTCTTCGACATGCACCTTTCGTTTGACGCCATCGTACCTCCTTTCCATTAGTTTTATTTTTTCAGAGTCATGCTCATGTTATAGTACGATCTGAGCTTATCATGTGATATCAGGATTGTGACTGGGACCAATATCAGATCCTTCGACCACCTTCGTTTAACACCCATCTCGACCCCCTTCCAATACGTTTATTTTTGCAGCGTCATGCTTTCATCTTAGCATGACATGAGCATATAATTCCATGTCATGAACGTCACTTTGACCAGTATCACATCCTTCGACATGCACCTTTCGTTTGACGCCCATCTTCACCGCCTGCTTAGCGTTTCGAGCATATCCCTTTTTATAATGTGTCATTATCAGGCTTTAATATATCAAGTTATTCTTTAATCTAATTTGGTAATTATCATGGTGCACTCTTAATATCGTGACCACGCTAAGCTTACGTGCGTGACTTACAAACACTAACTTGTAATTTTTGCATCATTGACTGTGATATATATATATATATATATGAGAGGGAAAGAAAGAGAGAGAAGTGCTACAGCTTCGGGAAAATGAAAAATCGATGCCTCCGGCGGTAAGGTAACACGTTATACTTTATTTGTTCGTCTTAAATTCAACAAATAAAGAAAATAACGAAAAAAGTCGAGTGCCGTGTATAGTCGGTGCCCCCCGTGATGTCATCTGTTGCAGGAAGAGTCGTCTAGCTGAGTCTGAAGGCAAACTGCGAATTCGCCGGTGCGTGCAGTGCATTAGTATTAGGGGTTACAGCCGGTTCACAGGAGCCTCGACTACTGATGGGCACCGTGTTCTGGCTATGTTTAAAAAGGCCGTTACAGGGCCCCTTCAAACTAATTTGCAAACAAGACAATCATCGCTGCAGGCTACCAGGTAAATATCTGCGGCATCAGCGGGCAACTTTTCTGGACCCCTCGAGTTTTGTAGTTCGCCAGCGCTGCCTCCCACTCTCGGGCAGTGAACGTATGAGCGGCGCAAATCACATGAATGGCTCTTTGGATGCGCAGGCTGTCTGGTGCTGCGCTACAACCTCGAAGAGAACGAGTGGCGTCGCTGCAACATGATGCCGCTGCCTCGCTACGGCCATCGCTGCGTATTCCTCAACAATGAAATTTACGTGATTGGTGAGTGATGTCGAGTATGACAGCTGTGCTGCTACGGGATCATTACTTTCATTCCCATCTATACCTCCACCAGATTTCTGGGGGACTCCCAAATTTAATCCTATGCGCACCAACAACTCCTCTGTCTTCGCGTGCCACGATATGATTAATGGCATGTTTTCATAACAAAACACTGAGGCGCGCATAATGAGAGAAAGGAAATATTGCTCGCCTGTAGCTTTTCGCTAATGTGCTACTAGTGACGGCGTCGAAGGTCATTTCAACGATCCCTGAATCTTTGCATTAGTTCACACTAACAGCTTCTATACTATACATACAACCAAACGCATCTCTTTGTTTGTCGTTTTCTGTGTCCTTTTTCATCATCTCGATTTTTTTTAACAAACAATGATGCCGCATGGATTCATCTACGTGCTTACCAGCACTGCACACAAGAGCCCGTGTACCTCGCGTGCTTTCCGTTATTTCACTGACTGATCCGACGTGCGGCGCTCAAAGAGCTCTGAGAGCGAGGGCAATCGACCTAGCATCATCGCCGTGCCAGAATCTCAAGGGACCTCTTGCTTATAAAGTGGCGCGCTTGAGGCATAACTTGTACCCAGCCTTTGGCTGTTCCGTTGTTTTTGTGCAACGGAGGCGCGAAACGAATATTCGACGCACCTCGTCGAATGTGCAAACTGCATGCCGCGTCCAGCAAGTGCAATGCCGAATACATCTTGCTTCGCAGGAGGCTTCGACAACCGAGACGCGACAAACGGCCTGCGCATGTCGACCGGCTTCTGTTTCCGCTACCACAGCCAGACGGGTGAATGGAACGTAGTGGCGCCACTCCGACACGCTCGTGGTTACCACAACGTGGCCGTTCTGAACAACGCCATTTATGCCGTCGGCGGAGCCGACGCCAACGACCTGTGAGCGCGCACTTAATTCTCTCTCGGTTTGTGTTCTCACAATCTTAAGATGCTGCTCTTTTTAAATGCGGAGCATTTCTTAGTCGCACGATGTCGCGCTTCGGCGTCGGCGGCGCCGTCAACACCCCCACTGCGCGTGCTCGGCTCGTCTCGTGCCGGCCCACCGGGCGTTCAGCAAGGCGAGCTGCGCAGTGGGGGTGCGGACCTCTCCCTCGTACTCCTCTCCCTCGAACGCGGGCGGTGTGTATATAAGCGGCGGTGCGCATTCAATCAATCACTCGGGCAGCGCGACGTTTCTGCGAAACGGCAACGCCGAGCTGCGGATTACGAACTTCGTGCACGAGAAGCAGCGGCGGAACGTGAGCAGTGAGCTTTAAGACCCCAGGTACGTGAGCGAGAAGCGGCGTGCAAACGTCGTCAGCGAGACGCGGCTCCGGACGCTGCTCGTGGACGCAAGCGCCCACCTTGGTTCCGTCCAATACAACGACGGCACCAAGCAATAAAGACACACTTTAACTTTACACTTCTTGCCTTCGCTTCTCCTTCATTCAATAAATAAGAATAATAAAGACGAAATAACAATTAAGCATTCCCAAACCATACCTAATTACGCAACATTCACGCGATACCCCCACCACTCTGTAACGCATTTACTCGAGTTCCCCCCGTGGGAAGATGCGGGCGGCATTTTGTCTAAGCACACGTAATTATAACTTGCCACACTTTACCAGCGGAGGGGTATTTTGACAGGAAGGTGGCGTTCAGGTAGTGTCTGACGGCCACCTCTCTGGCTCCGGGGTCGGGCCTCCATGCTGACCGAGGCTTCGGGAAATCGTAGTGCGGAGGGCCGTGCTTGTGATGACACAGGATAGTCTGCGATAGCGCCGCATCTCGTACAGTGTTCGCTGAAGGCGTCGGGGTATATGTTGCTGTATTGCAGCGGATCTGGGAAGGCATCTTTTGAAGTTTGAAGTTTATTCACATTCACATGGAATCAACACAGATCGCTTGCAAACACTGTATGGCCCCGTAGCCGAAGGCTGGTATTGGGGCCATTTACAGACATATAATTACGAAAATGTACAATTGTTGACACGTAACTGACAGTTTCAATCGTCAATGACACTTACATAGAAAAAATGAGAAATAGCAGATAAAAAAAAGAAAACAGCAAAAAAGTAAAAGAAACATAATAGCCACAGAATGTATAGTATACAACAACGCGACGACATGTCGTTTATAACTTAATTGTGGAAAGCATAACAGCATTCATAGAAAAAAAAAAGATACGAGAACAAAAGAAAACATGAATGTATCTACAGGTTGCGCACGTCACATGTGTCTATACGTGTGCAGATGACATTTGCTGTTGATAGTATTTTTTTAACCAGTGTGAAACGTTCTTGCTCTGCTTTCCCTCTATTGGTATGTCGTTCCATATTTTAATACCAATAAATTCTATTAGTCTCTGGCCATATTGATTTCTTGCCAGTGGTATATTAAAGTTCCCAATTGTTTTGTTTCTTGTTGGAAGATTTGGCACACGTAGTATGGATATGTTAAACGGATAGTTGTCCTTTATTACACTGCTAATGCATTTTCCCATACTTATTTCGCGTAAGAAATCGAACGGAATGATTTGTAGTTTAGCAAAAATTGGTTTGCTTGCTTCGTTTCTCCGCGAGAAGTTAATAGTTCGGACGGCTCGTTTCTGTAGACGTCGAACAGGATCTAGGTAAGTACTGAATGTCCAGGCCCATGAATCAATACGTGAGACTGGAAAAATGAAAAATACAGGATGCGGAGAATGTTTCTTGGAAAATGATCCCGTGCCTGAAACAATGCATAACAACCAGATGCCAACTTTGAGCAAAGAGCTTCGATGTGACGCTGCCAGTTTAGATGGTGATCAAGAATAACGCCAAGGTAGGTATATGAATCGGTGCGTTCGAGTGGGCACTGATTTATATGCAGTGAGACAGATCCATTACAGATAATTTTTGAACGTGAGTGGAAAACGGTATATTTAGTTTTTGTAGTATTAATGGTTAGTTTATTGGCAACGAACCATGCGGAAAGATTAGCAAGCTCAATTTGGGCTTTTTCCTGTAGTTCCTGGATGTTGTCACCTGTAATTATCATAGCGGTGTCATCAGCATACATTGATATATCAGCGAATTTTAGTGTTTGGGGCAAGTCATTTATGTAAACTGTGAAAAACAGGGGACCGAGTACTGAACCCTGCGGTACTCCTGTGGTAAGGTGCTGAGGGGTTGACGTTATGCCGTTCATGTGTACGATTTGTTTTCGATTATCAAAATAACTGCGGAAAAAATCAAGTTCATTGTTGCGAAACCCATAAGCGCTTAACTTATTGAGTAAGATGCCATGATTGACGGTGTCGAAAGCCTTTTTTAAGTCAAGAAAAATAACTGCCACTAGTTGGTTATTATGAAGAGCTGTGTTTATAATCTGTGTTAATGAAAGTACTGCTGTGGACGTAGAGTGCTTAGGTCGAAAACCATGCTGTTGTGGACAAAGTACATTATATTTTTCAAAAAAAGAATGAATGCGCTTAGCAAGAAGTTTTTCGAAGATAGTATTGATAACACTAAGAACAGATATGGGACGGTAGCATGATGGGTCAGATTTGTCTCCATCTTTGAAGATCGGACTCACCTTAGCAGTTTTCAACGTCGATGGGTAGATTCCCGCACGCAATGAATGATTGAATAGGCGGAGTAAAATGGTACCCAATATATCAATGTTTTCCTTGATTAACCTCACAGTTATCCCGTCAGGTCCTGCTGCCTTTCCAATGTTCAGTTTGTTCACAGCGTTTAGTATTTCATGCAGATCAATGTCGCGCATTACGAAGGAATTGACGATAGGGGCGAAGGAGTGTGCGGGCAAGTTGTGATCGGGAAGTATTTTTGCAAGATTAGGACCTATGCTTGTGAAATATGTGTTGAAGTTTTCAACTGTACTTTCCATTACGTTAGCAGGAGAAGTGTGTTGCTTGCTAGACTGGGAAATTACCTCGTTCACAATTTGCCAGATCCTCTTAGAATTACCTGCCGCGCGAATAATCAGCCCGGAGTAGTAATCTCTTTTCCTCTTACGCAGCACAGATACTGTTTTATTACGGGCTTTTTTATACTCACTTAGGTAGAAGCCATTACCTTTGTTGTGCGTCCATTTATGGTACCAGTAGTCTTTCACTTTAAGAAGGTCAAGTATATCATTAGTCATCCATGCACATCCATCTTCGTATATAGGCATCGCCACGGGGCGTTTTCCTGCTTCGACGCGTCCCATCGTTAAGAGTCAAGGTGACCCACATAAAATGACGCATGGTCGGAAAGCGACGCGGCAGTGGTGCACACACGTGGGGCCGCACATAGCGAGGTATTTCTTTGCAGACTGTTGTCGAGCGTGGAGCGCTACGACCGCGAGGAAGACGCGTGGGTGGTGCTGGAGAAGGGACTGTACTGCGGACGCATGGGCATGGGAGTGGCCGCTTTCCAGGGCTCTCTCTGGGTGGTCGGCGGCATCGTGCAGATCGCCGGTCTGCAGACGTGTTCCACGGCATACGTGGAGATCTACAACCCGTCGACCGACCAGTATGTGCACCGCAAAGCTCCAACTTTAATCTTCTTAGTATCGCTCCGCTAGAGTGGTCTAGTGGCTGTGGTGCTCGGCTGCAGATCGGAGGGTCGCGGGAGCGAATCCCGGCGGCTGCATTTCGGTGGAGGCGAAATCTTGAGGCCCGCGTGCTGTGCAAGTTAGTGCACGTTAAAGAACCCCAAGTGGTCGGAATTTCTGGGGACCTGCACTACGGCGTCTCTCATAATCAGAGCTGGTTTCGGGACGTTAAACCTCACAAATGAGTCACCGCCTGGGACGCATGCAAACAAGAAAACACCTCGCGGCGAAGCCTATATGCAAAGATGACGATGATCGCGGTTCGGTTAAGGAAAGGATGCTAATTTCTGCAGCCCATGTTGGGAGCATGGCTAAGCGTCCGTGGGGGAAGGGGAAAGGGACTCAAAGATATAGAAGATGAACGCCCTAGTGGGGGGCTACGGAAGTTTTGACCGCTTGGGGTTCTTTAAAGGGGCACTGACACCAAAATTTCGCTGCTAAGATAGCCTGAGAGATCGATTTTCGTGGACATACAGAAGTCATCTAGCAAACCGCAATTGCGAACACAGCTCCGAAGGTAATTTAAGTGAATATTGAAGTTCGCATGCCCAATCGAGCGCTAGACGCTGTACATCGCGACATCGACAGCAGCAAAGGTGACCTGAAGCGAGGCGGTAAATGCAGGAGAACGATCCTCAGGTCACGTGGGCGTAAAGTCACGTGATCACACCGATCGCTCATCTAGGTACTTCTTCGCCTAGGTACAGGGAGTGTGTCTAGGCACTGCCTAGGCCGTCTAGGTACAACAGCCTCGCTAGCGTGGCGCATGGAGGGCTGGACACATGCTCCGATTATCCATGCGATCCGACGTCGCACGGTCCGGCGTCCGGCATACGACGCTTCAAGACACACAGGGTGACGAGCGATCAGCGTGGAGGCCCCGGCCACATCCGGCGGAATAAACGCTCGTAAAACATTGCATCCCTTTCGCTAAGTACAAAATAAACAGTTTTTTACAGCCCTACTTGGTTACATAACAGCACAAAAAACACTGCTGATAAAACTATGCCTTCGCGAGCGGCAAACACATCGCGACAGCCCACCGTCAGTGACGACCCCGAGGGTAGGCCTAGCTGCCGACGACGTAGCCGCCGTCGTTCGCAATCAACCGTCAGCTCGCCACGAAGCGCTCATTTTTGCCAACACAATTAACATTTGTACTCATACGTCGTATGTCAACGCATACGATTAGTTTTCTCGAAATAGATGCGAAGCGCAATGGTAAAAACGAAGCGAGCCGCTTCGGTGAAACAGCCCCTGTGTTTACGTTCGCGCCGCGGCCGCTTCCGATCTCTCGAGTGCTTAGGAAATGGGCGCTGCTTTGCAGACTAGCCCACTTCACTCGTAACATTACTCAATGAGAATTAATTTCGTGTCACAAACAAATCGTAAGCAATATTTTCGACGCGATTCCGTCGACACCGGCAAATGCCTCGGCGGGTCAAGACGAGTGATCAGCGCGTAAGCTCCGCCCTCACGTAGTCCGTCTGCACACACGCTCGTAAGACATCGTATCCTCGTCAGTAAGTACAAAATAAACATTTTTGTACAGCCTTGCTTAGTCATACAACACAGAAAAACACTGCCGATGCCTTCGCGAGCGACTAGCACATCACAACACCCCACAGTCAGTGACGACTACGAGGGTAGGCCTAGCTGCCGACCCTCGGAGTAGTAGTCGTTCGCTGTCAACTGCGAGCTCGTCACAACGTGCTCATTTTTACCTACACGATTAACCTTTGCACTCATATGTCGTGCGTTAACACGTGCGATTAGTTTCGGACGGTTGGGCAGTCGTGCATCGCGAATGTCCAACCGTGCGACAAGACATTCGAGCTTAGCGCTTGCAGGAGGACGGGAACACTAGTCTGCAGGCGTTGGGCAGGCACTATGGGAAAACCTCAGTTTCATAGGGAATAGATTCAGCTCTGGATTTCCCTCTTAGTTGACGCTGCATCGTCTCTAGAATTCCCCACAAAGCGATGCTTGCGGACCGCTGACGTCTACATCGAACTAGCCAATGAGAGAGAGGATCACCCTCCTGGATTTACCGCTTCGCTGACCTGAAGGGGACCCCCAACTTCCGCGACGTCACCACGGCAGCCGAGCTCCGACAGTGCAGCTAGCAATGCTGACGTCATAGCCGCCATTGCTTATTCGCTGCGGCTGCGATAGTAGACTGCCGGCGACGCCAGACCTCAAGAAAATAGTTGCCACCCAACAACGATGACAGCAACAGCGACAACAACGCGCAGGACGTACGACAGGCGAAAGAAAACGAGCACGCGGCGGTTGTCGTGCGGAAGTGCGTCACAGTTATATGTGTCACGTGTCCGAACTCGTTTACTCCATTGCGAGCGCTAGATGGCGCCAGTTACACCGGGCGCCTTGTCGTTTTTTGAGCGCTCCCAAACCAAAACTGAAACTAGTGGGTAATAAACAGGTGTAAATAATTATCTGAAGCGCGCTGGAGCAAATGATGGGCCGTGTTATGGCTAACAGGTCCCCAGCTACGTATTGCAGCGAAAAAAGAGCAGACGAAAATTTTGGTGTCAGTGCCCCTTTAACGTGACCTGGCAACGCGCAGTACACGGGCCTCAGGCATTTTCGCCTCCATCGAAAATGCGACCGCCGCGGCCGGGATCGAACCCGCACTTTGTGGGCGGCACCCGGGTACCTTAACCACTGCCCCACCGCGGCACAATATATACAAAGATGCCTTCCCAGATCACCTTCCCAGATCACCAAGTATACACTGTGTGCTTATGCCATAGGAGCGATGGAAAGAGACGCCTGAACCGTAATCGACGCCAGAAGGGAACGCGAGCCGTGGCTTCACGTGCCACAGCCAAGCGCCGTCTTGCGAAGCGGCTTATGGCGGTGGTGGTGGCAAAATCATTTATTGCCGATGTTTGAATGCGGGGGCGGAGCCCCCTGCATGGCACGTGGGTGCTCCCTCACCGAGGAGACAAAACACAGGAAAGGCCTTGAAGCGCAATCCTCTTCATCGCGCAGGAGATGACTGATCGAAGGCAGAAGTGCTGTTCATGATGGACTCCCAGTAAGACACCGCCACAGCCGGTGATGGGGGAAGGTGGGGCACGTGAGGAGGATGTGCACAAAATCCCCTGGTTTGCCGCAAAGTTTACATGAAGAGGGGAATTGGTCTGGGTATTGGGCGTTTAGTAGTATGGGGCAGCCCTAGTTTGTAAGCGCCGCCAATGTGCGGCCTGCGTTACGGTTAGGGATGAAGCTGTGGGCGCGCATACTCTCCGTTGGTCACGGTAGTACGCGAGAATATCACCGAAAGAGAGCAGGCGCTCCTCGGCCTGTGAAGGGGGCTCGATTTCTCCTGCCCGGAATGTGAGACCTCGGGCTACGGAATGAGCCTCCTCGTTGCCAGGGAGGCCGGCATGTGCTGGTGTCCAGATGAGGCTTATGGAGTGCCGGGGCTGCCAGAAGCGCAATAAGCGAGCAGCGGTGCGAGATATGAAGCCACTGGCAAAATTTAGGATAGCAGATTTAGTGTCGCTTATAGTTGTGGTGGCAGATGTAGAGATGAGCGCAAGCGCGATGGCTGCCTCCTCTGCCTCTGTGGAGGAATTGGTAATGATTGAGCTGCAATTTAGAAGTTTCGCCTCGTTGTCAGCTACCGTGAGGGCCATACGGGATCCTGACGTTTATGCCGCTACGTCCACGTAGACCACGCCATGGTCCTCGCCGTACTGTTTTTGGAGAGCCCGAGCTCTTGCCTTTGTGCGTTTCTCGTCTCGCTCAGGGTGCATGCTCCTTGGGATTGGGGGGGGGGGGGGGGGGACGTTGAGGTGAGACCGAAGTTTAGAAGAAAGAGGGACCCACTCGGGTGAGCGTGTAATTGTAGTTAGGTTTGACTTGGATAACAGAGTGCGGCCAGCCACCGAATTAGAGAGACGCGATTTTTGTGCCGTAAAGGTGGCTTCCGAGAGTTCCTCAAAAGTGTTGTGCACACCGAGTTTGAGGAGTTGTTCGTTGGACGTGCTGGGAGGAAGGCGTAGAGCCGTTTTCGTGCAACTGCGTAAAAGTGCGTTAATCCGGTCTCTCTCCTTTTTTCGGAGGGGTAGGTAAGGGAGGGCATATGTGGTGCGGCTTATGACGTAAACCTGTGTTAGTCAAAGCGTGTTGCGCTCGCGCAGGCCGGCCCGACGGTTCGTTATGCGGCGAATTAGTCGGGTGGTCTGTTGAGTGTGTGCTTGGAGAGTCCTTGTGACTTCTCCGTGTGCGCCATGCGAGTATAAACCTAGCCCTAGCACACGAATTTTAGAGACTAGTGGGATGGGATGGGCACCTAGCGTGAGGGAAATGGGTGGAATTACTAAATTACGTTGCTTGGGGCGGTAGAGGAAAAGCTCTGATTTGGAAGGGGAGCAGGTTAGGCCACGCCCTCGTACATATGTGTCAATGGTGTCCAGTGCCAACTGCAGGTGCTCTTCTATGTCGGCGTCACTGCCTCGGTTTGCCCAAACAGTGATGTCGTCGGCGTAGAAGCTGAAATGAATATCTGGAATTTTCGCTAGCTGCTGGGGCAGATCAAGAAGAGCAATGTTGAAAAGAATAGGGGATAATACGGCTCCCTGGGGCGTACCTCTTGCGCCAAGTGTGATGCCTGGGAGGCTGTGATCGCCGAAGGTAAGCGTGGCAGTGCGGTGGCTGAGGAAGTCTCGGATATAGTTGTACATCTCTGCGCCTACTCCTAGCGTAGTAAGGTTCTGTAGGATAGCTGAGTGGGTAACATTATCAAATGCCTTTGTGAGGTCCAAACCTAAAATGGCTTTGGTGCCACGGGTTTGAGAGTCAAGAAAGTGATGCTTTAGCTGTAGGAAAACGGCCTGTGTGGAAAGCCCAGGACGAAATCCGAACATGCTAGTGGGTATGAGGTTCATGCCTTCTAGGTATTGGCAAAGCCTTGTATGGAGCACACGCTCCATTAGTTTGCCGACAGATGAGGTGAGTGATATGGGCCTGAGGTTTGAGGTGAGCAGAGGTTTCCCATGTTTTGGTATAAGGACTACCTTAGGCATTTGGGGCTGCTATACACATTCAGTATGAACAAGCTGTTTGCTCGAGCGTGTTGTGGCACAAGCTCAATGAGAAGGTGATCAATGTCTTGAACTGCTACGGAATGGGAAATGGTGACGATTGAGCGACTAACTAGAAACGCTACCCGAGAGGGTGTAGGGGATCTGGGCATAATAGCAGTATAGCCGGGGAGGGTGAGTGGGTTGGAGGGTTCCTGCAAGGCAAGGATGTCAGGTCCCGTAGCGTGAGATAGCAGTCGGTGGACAACATGACGCTTCTGGCCAAAGCCTCGGCAGTTCCACTGCCAGAGTGTAACATTATGGTTTGGAGCTGCCATCAAGAGAGATTACAAAGGGCGGAGCCGTAGCGCCAGGATCGTGATCGGCGACAGGGATTGCAGAGCTGCCCTGCCCATCGGTTGCTTTGGGCTTGCGCCTACTTGGGGCGAGGTCGCGATTTGGAAGGCGGCTTGAGAGAGAATTAGGCTGGAACTCAAGGTCGTTATAGCGGTCAGTGAATCCTTGAGTTAGAGCATCAAAACGGTGGTTAAGAGCCTCATATCTTGTGTTAAGAGAATTAAGGCGTCTTTGAGGGCGTTACATTCCTGGTTGATACTAATAAGAGCTTCCTGCAATTTTCCCTCAAAACGAGCGGTGAAACACTCTAGCAAAGTTGGGATGTCGGCTACTGATGTGGGGGTGGAGGCATCGGGCGCAATGCACTGACTTGATTGCTGAGGGAGTTCTGCGTCGGCATCCAACTCTAGTGAATTGGCATAGATGTCAGGGTTGAGATGGTTGGGTAGGACAGGGGCCGTGGGTGGGTTGGGGGGAGGGGCTTGTGATGCATTAGGAGTGGGGGTAGGTGGAGCGGGAAGGGCAGTGGCGTGTGTACTTATCTGGGCTTCCAGCTTGGCGATGTGTTCACGAAGGGCGGCTGCTTCTGCTCGGGCGGCTTGAGCTTCTGCTTTGGCCGCCGCTACCTCCTCTCAAGACTTCGCCAGGTCGCCTTGTAGCGTAGAAGTCGTGGGCAAGGATGACGCGTGCTTGGAGGAAGTGGGAGGAGGGCCCCAACCTTGGTTCAACGGCACGGTCCATGCTTGCTTGTGTTGGGTAGGCTGGGTAGGCCCCGGAGACAGTTGGGGAAAGTTGTGTACGTTGTGTACGTGTGCAACCGGTTCTCGCTGCTGCGTCTGTGGTTGCTTGGTCTGCTTCCGTGGTTGGAGAAGGTTTCTCCCTTTGCACGATCCAGTGCCGGTAAGGTGAGCGCCCGCGCACAGAATGCACTTGGGTGTGCAAGGAGTCGATCCTTGAGGTGAATGATGCGTGCCGCAACGGGGACAGAGATTAGTCTTCGGGCTTGGGCATACGTCATGACGATGACCAGGCTGTCTGCAATTGGTACAGGCATCCGGACTGCCGCAGTATGGGGTGCAACGCTGAATGGCTCCCATGTACTTGATGGAGTGCGGGACTTCACTTGCGTCGAATGTGATGAGAATGGAATGTGTCTTTCCCATTCGTCGGGCTGCGAGTATGGTGTACTCTGGATTTCGCCTGACCAGGTCTTGGTACAGCTGCGCAGGGGTCTCGTCGTCGCAGCATTTGAGATGACTCCTCTCGTTGCACCCGGTGGGGGTGCTACGTAAGCCACGCACAGGTAGGTATGGCCACCAATGGTGAGCGAGGTCAGCGTCTTGAGTGTCTCAGCTATTGGGGAGTGTGTTGTAGCAGCAGTAAATGTATTATTGGTAGGGTGGATGCGTAGGCAGAAGTCTTCAGCTAGAGCGATTCGGAGTGCGGCCTGAACTGCCTTTATGAGTCGAGGGGTTGGCACTTCTCGAAGTCGTATTTCACATCGCGGGCGAACGACAACGCGAATAGCGTTCGGTGGAAGTGGTGGCAGCTGCTTGCTGTGTTGTGCAGCGAGGCGAGCGTCCTTTGTCACAAGTGGGAGGCGGACCGGCGTCTTGCCACCGCCAGTTGCGGCTGCTGCGACGCGTGCTGCGTCCTTGGCGTCTGGGTTCGCCTCGGAAGTATCGATAGGGTAGTGAAGTGGTTTCGCTAAACTGGCCGGTCGGGAAGCATAGGCTTTGTGTAAAACAGGTGTCCAATGGCCTGCCTGGAACTCTTCTGCAGTGATGGTATAGCCTTCAACCGTTACATCCATGGTGACGGCAGGCGTAGCCGCCAGTGCCGGCGGAGGTGAGAAATCCAAGTTAGGCTTAGCTGGGCGGATGAGCGTCTCGCTTCACCAAATGTTCGTAGCACACAGAACGTCGGTGCTCGCCCGGATTGGGCGCCGTCTCTGTCTTCCTTAGGCACTTGTGTCGCTGTTCGAGCAGGTTAGTGGCCGTAGGAAAGAATGGGTAAGAGTAGCACGTACCGTTTGTCGGAGCCGACGTGACAGGAATCCGCTCGGGTTGGCCCCCTAGCGGCGAATCTCACCTTATGGCGGAGTTCATTCCGGTGGTGGTGGCGGTGTGCGGAGTGAGCACCCTTACTGCGTATGCGCGAACCTTGTCCACACACTTCCTCTCTACTCTCCCTCTCCACGTGACTCTCTCCGTACAACTCCACTCCCCCTCTCCACGTGACGTCGGCGTTGCGTACGGCGGGGTTTGCTTGCCGACTCAGCCGTTGCGTTTCGGCATGTCGAGCCCGCGTTTCATTGGTTGATTTCTTGGTTGATCGAATTCAAGTGTGGCCCTTATTCTGTTGGAGATAACCTTTGTGAAAATTTTGTAAAGTTTTGAGAGTAGACTGATCGGGCTGTAGTTCCTCAAGTCTTTAACATCTCCCTTCTTATGTAATAGTAGAATATTTGCGTTTTTCCAGGTGACTGGTACATTTGAAGTTTTGAGGCATTGTGTGTATAGTGTCGCGAGCTTTCTGGTTAGGAAGTCTCCTCCGTCTTTGATCAAGTCGGCTGTTATGCCGTCTTCTCCAGCCGCTTTTCCGCGGGACATGCCCTGAATTGCTTTTCTAACCTCGTCCGCAGTGACGCATGGAATTTCGGTGTCCTGATCGACATTCATTTCCGTCATGGTGGGGAGACTCGTATTTGAGCTGTATAGTTCAGAAGAGAAGTCCTCCGCCGCCTTGGCTATATCACTGAAGTTAGTAACGGTGTTGCCCTGCTTATCTTTCACTGCATGCATTATGTTCTTTCACGCACAAAGCCTCCTTTTAGTTGTTTTGATACTGACTCCTTTTTTGACGGCTGCTTCTATTTCTCTCATGTTATGGTTACGTATGTCCCTGACTCTACTTTTATTGATGAGCTAGACAGCTCGGCAAATTCTATCCTATCTCATGAGTTAGTTATTCTCATCTGTCAGGGTTGTTTGATTAAATTTTTAGTAGATTCAGAGAGCTTATTTACATCCTGTCTCAGTGCTTTGCCCCTTACTTCGACCGCTGCTTCGGTGATCAGCTTAGTAATGTCTTCGTTCATCTTCTCTATGTCCTCATTTTATTCCTGTCCTGGAGCCTCATACTTCTTCTTAAAGGAGTACTGACACGAATTTTTGGCGTTCTCGTATATTTACTGTAAATGAAAGCACTGGCGTGGAGAACCTCAAAAAGAGCATCACGGTGCCTCGCAATGCAAGAAATATATTTTTAATACGGCTTCCTTAATAGCCCACTTTCGGTTTTGATTTCGAGGGGGTGGCTTCCTTGTGACGTGTCAACATAGTAGGGCGTCGTCTAAGTGACGTAGGGACAGCAGTTCGCTGTAGCGTCGCTGTAACTCTGTCGTCTGTGGGCCACGCAAACAACGACAATTTCACGGTCGTCCAGCGATTCTGCAAGCGATTTCGGCGATTTTTAAGAGACCGTGTTCATACGTCATCGCAGTGTCCGTTGCGCTGCGGCTGACTTGCAGTGCTGGGGACGAACACTTTCAAACCAAACTAAAATATTTTGTACGCGTTTCCTGGCTTCCATGTGCGGAGGGCATTAACAACACATGGCTAGAAAACGGAAAATATGGATTTTGCGCCGCCGCAAAATCGTGTCAGTACTCCTTTAAGTGCGATTCTAAATTCTTCTGTTTTCGCTCTGACGACATCGAGGTTGGCCTGCTTCCGCGTGATTAACTTTGTCCTTGTCCGCTTTAGACTGAGTGTTATCTTCGCCCTTACTAGTCTGTGGTCACTAATTCTGACCTTATTAACCACTTCCGTGTCTTTTACTATACTTGGATCATTGCACATTATGAAATCTATTTCGTTTTTCGTTTCTCCGTTGGGGCTTTTCCATATCCACTTTCTGTTGCTACGTTTTTAAAGAGAGTATTCATAACACGGAGGTGATTTCGTTCTGCGAATTCCACTAGCATCTCTCCTCTCATGTTTCTATCACCTTCGCCGTAGTTCCCGACCGCCTGTTCTCCTCGTAGTTTCTTTCCTATTTTCGCGTTGAAGTCCCCCATGACAGTTGTATATTGGGTGTGTACCTCTCTCATTGCCGTTTCTACATCCTCATAAAACTTCTACAGCCTCGTCATTGTGTCTGGTCGTTGGTGCGTAACATTGTAATAGTTTTAGTTTGTATCGCCTATTTAATTTTATCACGATAACTGCTATCCTTTCATTGATGCTATAGAATTCTTCAGTGTTACCTGCCATGTCCTTGTGTATAAGAAATTCCACGCCGTATTCGCGCTTCTCTCGCAGTCCTCTGTAGCAGAGAACATTCCCATCATCATCATCATCATCATCATCATCATCATCATCATCATCATATCATCATCATCATCAGCCTGTTTAGGTCCACTGCAGGACGAAGGACTCTCCCAACGATTTCCAATCCACCCTATCCTGAGCGAGTTGGTTCCACTTTATGCCCGCAAACTTTTTAATTTCATCGCTCCATCTATCCTTTTGCCTGCCTCTGTTGCGTTTTCCCTCTCTTGGTATCCATTCCGTTGCTCTTTTTTTTTATTCAGGTACCCTAAAGGCCCAGAAGGCATTACATGGGGGGGGGGGGGGTTACAGTGAATGTGGCAAATAAATAAAATACACACTGAACAATGTACTAAGTATACATGAATAAGTAAACATGGAATGGTGTAAAAAAGGAATCATAAGGTAAAATTTCAGAACAATAAACATCATCAGTATCACATGAAACCAATAGTAACAATACTACATAAACAAGACAAGCGGAACAGAATAAAACGCAACGTAAAAAAAAAGAGAGCATAAGAAAATCATCACTAGTGATTCGAGGATAGAATGTTTCTATTGGCTTCCATTTTGTCCTAGAAATGACTTTAGACTACTTACAAATGAGTCATGATTCACAATGCATACAATGTCAGCAGGAAGAAGATTCCATTCACGAATGGCGAGGAGGAGTGGTGAGTGAAAGAAGAGATTGGTGCGGGCGAAAATAGGTTCAATTTTATGTTGGTGATCGAGTCGCGAAGATATATGACGAGCTGGCCTGATATTGAAGACAGCGTGGGATGACTGATTGAAGTGAAGCTTACGAAAGAAAGACAATAGTGTCAGCAACCTGCGATTTTCTAGAGGAGTTAAATTGAGTGAAGATTTGATTTCAGTTACGCTTGATGATCGTAAGTAATTTTTCGTGATGAAGCGGGCGCCCTTATTTTGTACCGACTCCAGTTTCTGTTTGAGGTAGGCCTGATGCGGATTCCAGATGAAGGAGGCATATTCGAGTTTTGAGCGTACTAACGTTTTATAAGCAAGAAGTTTAGTTTCTGAGTTCGCCGGGTGCAAATTTCGCCTTATGAAGCCAAGTGATCTGGATGCCTTACTAACAATTGCGTCTATATGGGCGTTCCAGGATAGGTCTGATGACAAATGAACACCAAGGTATCTTATTGTGGATACAGAGTCTATGGGCATGTTGTTCAACGTGTAGTCGTATAACACGAGGTTAGCCGTTGTCCCGAACGTGATAGCTTTTGTTTTGTTTACATTAATTTGGATTTGCCAATTGTTGCACCATTTACTAAGATTTACAAGGTCAGACTGAAGGAAGCTAGTGTCCTGAGGGTTACTGATTTGCCTGTAAATCACGCAGTCATCCGCGAATAATCTAACTGTGGAATGCATACCATTACTAATATCGTTAATATAAATTAAAAACAAGATAGGCCCGAGCACGGAACACCAGACTTGACGTGAATTAACGGAGACGAATGGTCATTAACGAAGACAGATTGGTATCGATTAGCTAGGAAGTTGGTAATCCACCTAACAACTTTTGTATTTATGTTAAGACCTGTAAGTTTATGAACAAGCCGCAAGTGAGGAACCTTGTCAAAGGCCTTCGCGAAATCAACAAATATAGCATCAATTTGATGCAAGCAGTGAACAGAGTGATGCAGGTCATTAATTAATTCGAACAATTGCGTTTCGCAAGAACGACCATGCAAAAAACCGTGCTGATTGATGAAGAAGAAGTTATGTTCAGTAAGAAACTTCATGACAGCAGATGAAATTATATGTTCTAGGAGTTTGCAACAAGTACTAGTTAAAGATATTGGCCTGTAATTTGATGGGTTAGATGGGTCACCAGATTTAAATATAGGAATCACGCGAGCTTACTTCCAATCATTTGGGACGCATCCCGTGTCGATAGACTGCTGGAAAAGTGCAGCCAAAATGTCACATATTGCAGGTTTTGACATTTTGAGAAGCTTAGGGCAGATGCCATCAGGACCAGGAGCGGCATTAGTCGGAAGACAATCGATGCAGGAATGTATCCCTTCCGGGGTGATAGTAATGTCAAGCATGCTTGAATGTAAAATGGGGACCTCAAGGTCACTTGGAACAGGGGCCTCATCCGTGAAAACAGACGAAAAAAACTCGTTGAATTCTGCAGCAACCCGTGCCGGAGAAAGAATGTTACCATCCTTGGACAACGACACCGTGGAATTTGTTGCGTAATTAGGCTTAATAACTTTCCAAAACTTTTTTGTATCATTACGAAGCATGTTTGAAATGTCGTAGTTGAAAAATTTATCTTTGGCTGTTGTTAGTCCAATTCTGCATAAGTGCGCGTGCTCGCGATAAAGCCTCCAATCTTCCTCAGATGCTGATTGTTTAGCTTTGCGATATAAACGTTTCTTTTTATTAATAGTGCGTTTCACATGCGTCGTAAACCAAGCGCTTTGCGTACAGGTGGTTATTTTGATTCTAGGAATATGTTTTTCTTTAAGCGTGATCAATTTGTCACGAATGAGTGCCCAGTTTGTATTGACGTCGCGTTGGTGAAATGACTGTCCATCTGTTATCTTTCCTCCTCATGACATGTCCTGCCCAGGTACACTTCTTTCTTTTAATTGATATAATAATATCGGCTATTTCTGTCTGTTCTCTGATCCATCCCGCTCGTTTTTTATCTCTTAGCGTTACCCCCGAAATTTTTCTTCCCATTGCACGTTGCGTGCTCCTTAGTTTCATCTCTAGTTTTTTCGTTATCCTCCACGTTTCTGCACCGTACGTTAGTACTGGGAGAATGCAGTGATTGAATACTTTTCGCTTTAGTGAGAGCGGCAAGTTTCCAGTCATGATTTCGTAATGCCTTCCGAATGCGCTCCAGCCCAACCTTATTCTACAGAGAATTTCTTTTTCATGGTTAGGAGTTCCTGTTATTAACTGTCCCAGGTATACGTATTCGTTTACACATTGTAAGGGTTCATTGTTGATTTTAAATTCCTGTTCCTTAGCTAGGCTATTGAGCATAACTTTGGTCTATTGCAGTCAGTCTCACGGGTATGAGCATTGTGTTGCTGCTTGTGGCCGCTTTCCTAGGCTTCATTGTCTGTTTGCTCATTAACTTGTTTCTAACAAATAAAGAACGAGCCCTTGACCCCTTCCCTTTCGTTGCTTGTGGCCGGGCATATACGTGACGTGGAAAGCGCGGGGTATCCCTATCGCCGTGTGCCGGCCTCAAACATTGTGGAATGTGGTTCGGGTTTGTGAGAAGGCCCAGAGCCACGTGGCGGACATGCTAGGCAGGTGGCGACCACTGTGGAAGTTCATTGTTCAGCCGGGAACGGGCTAGCTGGTAATTGGAAACCGGTTTCACGGGTGTTAGGCAGCATGTCCAGGAATGTCTGCAGTCGCCACATGGTTAGGTTGGCGCTCTCCCCCACGGCGTGGTGGGCAGCAAGCGTGCCCACTGTATTGTTCAGTTTTCTCTTGTAAGTGCGGCGTCGGAGTGTCGATCGCCGTTTGTGATTGGCTGTCAGGGATGCAGGGGCGGAGCAACCAGGGTATATAAGGTGGCTCCTCTTCCCTGGCAGGAGAGCGGAGGTTCGGGCTTCAGCCCGGACAGACGCTTTTTGGCGCAGTGGAATAAAACGTTCTCTTCATCGGCCTGCGACTCTCACTTCGTGCTGCCAGCGTGTACTCGGGTCACCGAGGGGCGCCGACAACGGACCTTCCTTTTCTTATTTAACTATTGCCTATTCATTCTTAATCCAATTTTAATACTTTCCCTGTTTAGGTCATCAATCATGTTTTGTAGTTCGTCTCCATCATTGCTAAAGAGCAAATCGCCCCGCCACGGTGGTCTAGTGGTTATGGCACTCGGCTGCTGCTCCGAAGGTCGCGGGATCGAATCCCGGCCGCGGCGGCTGCATTTCGATGGAGGCGAAATGTTGAGGCCCGTGTGCTGTGCGATGTCAGTGCACGTTAAAGAACCCCAGGTGGTCGAAATTTCCGGAGACCTCCACTACGGCGTCTCTCATAATCAGAGCTGGTTTTGGGACGTTAAACCCCACAAATCAATCAATCGTCTGCGAATCTTAAATTGCTGAGATATTCTCCGTCTATTCGAATTCCCTTGTCTTCCCAGTCTAGACGTTTAAAGATTTCCTCTAAACATGCAGTGAATAGCATCGGGGATATCGTATCTCCCTGTCTCACACCTCTCCCGATCGGGATTTCTCTGCTTCTCTCATGTAGGAGTAGTGTGGCTGTGCAATCTTTGTATATGTTGTTGATGGTTTTCACGTATACGTCAGGTACCCCTTGTCTACGTAGAGCTTCTAGAACTGCTTTTATTTCTATCGAGTCAAATGCTTTCTCGTAGTCGATAAACGCCATATAAAGAGGTTTGTTATATTCCGCGTACTTCTCAATTACTAGGTTTATAGCGTGGCTGTGGTCCATTGTCGAGTAACCTTTCCTAAAACCAGCTTGTTCTCTCGGTTGATTAAAGTCGACTGTTTCTCTTATTCTCGCAGAAATTACTTTCGTAAATAGCTTGTATATTACTGGGAGTAGGCTAATTGGTCTGTAATTCTTTAACTCCTTTATGTCACCTTTCTTGTGGATAAGGATTATAGTCGCATTTTTCCAACTGCGTGGTATACTACACGTCTTGACACATTTCGTGAAGAGCAATGCAAGTTTTTCAAGTACAATATCTCCTCCGTCTTTAATCGGCTGTTATACCATCTTCACCAGCTGCTTTACCGCGGGACGTGCCCCTTCATTAAGCGATAAGTATCATTCTCCTAGTTTCCTAACCTCGCTAAGGCCAATGATGTCCCAATTAATACCCCTTAATTCTTCTAGTAGTTCAGCTAGTCTGGCTTCACTTGAAAGAGTTCGCGTGTTAAGAGTCGCTACGTTTAGTTTCCAATGGTGGCCTGTCCGAGTCTAGAAGTTTTCCGAGTCGTTTGTTCCTATCCCCGTGTGGTCGCATCAGCGGCTAGAAGCTTCGTTGATGTCACCTTCGTAGGTCCAGGGTTCGGATGGTTCCGTCACTTGGGAAGTGTTGGCCATGGTGTTGCACCAGGGAGGCCAGTTCCTGTTCTGGTGCGCAGTTGAGTTTCGCACATGGGGCAGGGTGGTGGTGAAAGTCCTTACGCATCTTTGTCCAAATGCACCATTGGGGGTGAGTTCTTTCAGACATGTTGGAGTGTATCGTTAGGTCAGGCGAGGTTATCAATGTTAAAGGGAAGCGGGATAGGCGAAGAAAGATATAAAGAAGAAAAGGACCATAAAAAGAAAATGGAAAAGAACAGAAAGAAAGGAAAAAAGAAGAAAAAGCTATAAAACAAAAATTTGAGCTAGCGAACATTTCTTTTTGTCTCACGAAGAAAATCACATACGGCTTCACGTGCCACAGCTAAGCGCCGCCTTTATTTTCTTCACATGCGGCCGCGCGCTCTGCGGTTTGCTCGCCGCCAAAACGAGGGCGCTACAGCACCAACATATACCCCGACGCCTTCACGAACACTGCATGAGATGGGGCGCTATCGTAGAGTAACTTTAGTGTCGTACCATGAACTACAATTCAGTCGCCGTAGTGCTGCCGACGATCCTGGTCAGCCTGCTTTAACCATACACCCACTGACTCGCTTTGCGAAAATAGTTTCTTAGCACTTGGCTTAATACTAAACAATTCATCATAGATAATTTCTACGCTGACTGCGTCGCAGGAGAACGGTTCCCGCAATGTGTGAAATCTGCATGACTTTTTCGAGTGGAAAATATGGTTGTGAATCGTTCACTTATTGAACTGTGGAGTTTTGTGTGCCAGAAATACAATATGATTGTTAGGTACGCCGTAGCGTACGATAGACGATCGTGTTGATTGACAAGTAGACCTGCGCAATTAAGGATTGAACGTTCATTGAGACAGAAGATTCAGCTGTGTCTTTGCGTTCATTATTGTGCAGCGGCGTGCAGGCAAAAAAAAAATACTGTAGACGAAAGGGAAACGCTGAAGTACATACGCGCCCACTGTTGACCAAAATCTTATTCAGTAAGACGAAAACAAAGCAGCCAGGCCATTCGAAGACCTATGCAGTGCGCAGTCTCTATAAGCTGGTCTTGAAAAGTCCACTCACGTGATGGTGCTGAAGAACGTTCGTGCAACTTGTGAGTGCTGCACCAAAGCACGTTTTGTAGCATGAGCTACACTGGGAGATGTTGAGCAGCTTCGCGTGGCTGTTGGAGAGCCGTGCCGCGCATGCGCGAGGAGAAGTGACGTCATACGGCGCTCAGCTGGCGCGCCGGAGGCGGCGCTGCTCGTGCCTCGCCGTTCTGCCCATTCCAGAGGCAATCCAGCATAGTACGGTGGAGGGGAGAGGCGCACGGCGAAGGAAGCACTCCGCATGTGCTCAGGTGGTCTTAAGCCATCCATCGCCTGTACCAATAAAAATAAATAGTGTCGCGTAGCACAGCAGCGAGGTAGAGAGGACGAGTGAAGCAAGCGATAGTGGGACGCGTACGGGGAAATGCGGAATCTAGCGGTGACTCAACCGGTTGCTATAGCACCCATTCAATTCTTTGCCGTCTATCGTGGGTAGACCACGGAAAGCAAGGATGCCAGAAGAACAGCGTGAATATAGTGCTCGACAAAAAATCAGCTAAATCTTTGCTCATGCTACGTATATCCTTGCATAGCCGAGCTAAGCCACTGCTAAATTTTTTTACCACGACGACCGGCGCGGCTTTTCCGGCGACCGACAACATTTATTCGCTCATGTCGGGTACGGAAGGCCCCCAGAAGTCAGTCTCACAGTCTGTGTCCTGGAAGTTGTGCGATAAATTACTGGGCACGTGATGGTGCATGTTAATGCCAATTGTTACTGTCCCAAGGAAGCTGTATATAGAATAAAACACTTTAGAATTTAGTTTTTAACGACGAGCGTCTATTCCGGCGTACGCAGTAACAAACATTAAACGAGCAGCTCGGCTACCCAAGGCGTCTTCCACTGACAACGTATTGGAGCAAACCCTTTAGATGAAAGACAGACTAGAAGAGAGAGAGAGAGAAGACTTTATTGTACAGAATGGGCCGGCAGTTGTATCGTGGTGGCCTGAGGTGGCAGCTCAGAGTCCCTGGACTCGGGCGGCATCTTCGGCTTGCCGGACGGCCAAGAGCTGGTCATTCAACTCCGAGCTTTTGAGGGCTTCCTCCCAGCGGCGGCGGCGCCGACGGAGAAGGTCTCCCGCGGCTCCCGCAGCCGGGGAGGCGGTGGGAACGAGTGAGCTCGAGGCTTCCGTTGATCTAGAATAGAGTGCCGTTAAGGGCGCATCGCGAACGGCGGCGGTTGCCTGACCGTTGTTGCCGGCACATTCCCAGAGCATGTGGCTCAGCGTTGCTCTGTGCCCGCACGCTTTACACCTATCAGTGGGGTATAAGTTCGGGTAGCAGTGGCGTAATACTGCCGGGCTAGGGTATGAGTGGTAGCTTACGTAAGTGGAGTAAGTGGTAGCTTACGGCATCGCGCCTGTTTAATTTATCATGCGGTGGCGGGAATTTACGTCTTGCGAGCCTATAGTTTTGTGTAATGTCTCGGAACGTTGTCAGACGATCACCCCATGGCCACTGTGATCCTTGTTCCTGCTGCGAGGTTGTCGAAGTGTCTCGATCCGGCAGACCCAAAGCCCCGCTCTCGGGAGCGGAGGCGGCGACCATGTAATGTGCCGCGGCTCGGTGAGTGAGACCTCGAGCCACAGCATGGGCCGCCGCGTTGCCCGTGGGCGGGACGTCGGTGTGTGCCGGGGTCCATAGGAGGAAGACTGTAGAATTTGGGGGTTGTGAGCGCGACGCTGAGTCGCGATCGTCGCACATATGAAGATTGAATGCGTGTTTTTTTGGGGGTGAAGCTCCTTAGGGTCGAGCATTGATAGAGTGTACTACCTTGTCTGCTATTGTAATGTCTTAGCCACGCTCGCGTTCGCTCCCGGCGCGCGATCTCTCTCCCTTCGATAGCGGGAGTGCAGTCAGACGGTGTGTGCGGGCCTATCGCGGAGGCAGTGCACCAAGACAGTGTCATCTGCTGTCGTGAGAGAGAGCGAACGGCACGCGTTGACTATGGTTACAGATAAGCAAAAATTGCCCGAGAAAGATTTTCATGTATGAGCAGGGGGATTATGATGCCATCGATGAAGCGTTGGCCTTATTCCTGCCAGTACTGGTGGAATGCAACAATAAGTGCAGTATAGAAAGTCTTTGGGTCTCGTTCCACGACAAGCTCCGCTCTTTGATCGCAAAATACATTCCCTCGAGAATGGTATCATCTAGGAGTAGAAAGGATAAACCTTGGATTAATAGGGAACTGTGTTTGTCAATAAGAAAGAAGACCAGAGTATACAAAGCATTCAAAAAACACCAAACCATGACTTATATGAGAAGCTCAGATCTTCAACAAAGCCATTAAAACAAGAATTAAGAGTAGCAAGAAGAACGTACCTCTCGTCATTGGCTGAAAAGATGAAATCTAATCCAAAGGAGTTGTGGCGATGCGTCAAAAGTAACAGGAAAGAAATTGTTGGCATTCCACCTCTGAGGCACGAAGGTGATACATTAACTGATGATACAGAAAAAGCTGATTGTTTTAACGTATATTTTCACTCCGTATTTACGGCATGTCGTCACACACGGGGAACTGTACTAGGTGTACAGTTGCCTCAAATGGACGACATCGTTGTAGATGAGGCTGGAGTTAGGGCTCTGTTGCGCGACATTCTGCTCACGGTCCAGATGAGATATCAAATTTTATCTTGAAGCGCTGTTCACACAGCGTTGCTCCAATATTGGTCGAGTTGTTTAACAGGTCATTAAGTGGTAAAAAATTACCTAGTGAATGGAAAATGGCAACTGTAACTCTTATATTTAAAAGCGGCTCTCGTGACCTGGTGGGTAATTATAGACCGGTATCTTTGACATCTGTTTGTTGCAAAACATTGGAGCATATTATTTACTCTTCTCTCATTAAGCACCTTCAGAACAATAGATTTTTCATTCCGACCCAACATGGATTTCGTGCTGGGTTTCTTGTGCCACTCAACTTAGTGAATTCTTACATGAGGTTGCACTCGGATTTAGCAATAGCACTCAGATAGACGCTGTTTTTATTGATTTCAGAAAGGCGTTTGACGTGGTCCCGCATAGCTTACTTTTATATAAACTGTCATTTCTTGGTCTTCCCGATTCGCCTTATGGTTGGCTTCAAGACTATTTGTTCGAACGGCAGCAAAAAGTGGTACTGAATGGTGCGGCGTCACAAACGACTGATGCTTTATCGGGTGTGCCGCAGGGGTCGGTGCTTGGGCCACTGCTGTTCCTCATTTTTATCAATGATCTCAGTGACGGTATCATTTCAAATGTCAGACTACATGCAGATGATTGCGTTGTATATCATCCAGTGCGATGTGCTGAGGATGCGAGTGTTTTGCAGTCTGATCTTGAAAAAAATTTGTTCTTGGTGTGACAAATGGAAAATGAATTTGAACATTGAAAAATGCTACCATGTACAGTTTACTAACAAAAAGAACAGGGTGTCTAGTTCGTACTTTCTAAACAATGTATTAGTGCAGTGTGTTAATGAGGTGAAATACCTGGGTGTCACCTTAACTGCGACATTGGACTGGACATCGCACATTGACAAGACATGTGCGAAAACATGTCGCTTATTACACTGTTTTCAAAGAAATTTCAAGTGCGCGCTCAAAGCGTTAAAGGAAACGTTGTACCTGACTAATATTAGGCCCATGTTGGAATACGCATGTGCAGTGTGGGACCCTTTCACAAATGTTGTTTAAAATAAGTTAGAACGCGTTCAGAAAAGAGCTGCAAGATTCGTCACGGGAAAGTACGATTACAAAATTCGAAGTTCACAAATAAGAGAAGAACTAAGGTAGAAGTTACTTTCCACACGCAGAAACATAATCAGGCTAAAACTTTTGTACAATATTTACAGCGGTAACACGGGGATCGACACAAACATATATATAAAATAGCCTCATTATCATTCTAAGAGACGCGACAATTCAAGAAAAATAAGGCCCTACCAATGTCGTATTAAGGTTTTTAAGTTTTCATTTTTCCCTCGAACAATTGAAGAATGGAAACTGCTTCCCGATGATATAGTATGTGCACCAAACTTTTCTTCTGCCATAGAGAACTTCCTATGAATCTATTTAAATATTACAAGAAACGTCGGTACAATTGACTGTCCTGCGCATTTTTTATTATTCTTATTACTGTACTGTCTCTTTTACTGTGATGTCTCTATGTGCCAGTGTATAGTTTCGATCTATTTCATTACAATATTATGTGTAATTAATTCCCTACGATAATGCCCAACTCGGGCGCTGTAGGTATATGTAATAAATAAATAAATGGAAACGCTCCTTCTTTTGAGCGTAGTTGAACCATAAAAACTCGCAGCGTGCGCGTTAACTAAATTAATCCGGAACTCGGCACGATCTGCGACGTGGGAGTGCAGGAATTTCATAAAAAGACCAGCAGCATAAATGACACACGCGTTGTCGCTCATTTACATGCTTGAGTGGGCAATATCACGGGTGAATTACGGTAACACAGAACGATCCCCAGCTTCGCCCACTCGTCATGGTTCACTTCTTGGAGATGCGTGGATTTTTTTGTTTGAATGCAGCACCCGTTCACAGGGAGGCTAGACAACACTGATAGATGCCCAGTTCCCGCGTGCACTCAAGTAACATGCATGAAGAAAAAATAATATTTCTTTCTGCAAAAAGAAGTCACAGTTTCGCAGCAAGGGCGAAGCAATGAATGCGATAGCAAGAAACTGTAATGCTATACGAAGTGAGGCTCGCAGCTTCAGGAGTAATATTAATTGTAGCAAACATGCACTTGCTAAGCAAGTGGACCTGGGCAGGACATGCACATGAGGAGGAAAGATAACAGGGGGACAGTAAGACCGACGGAATGGATACCAAGAGAGGGAAAACGCAACAGAGGCAGGCAGAAGCTTAGATGGAGCGATGAGATTAAAAAAGTTTGCGGGCATAAAGTGGAACCAACACGCTCAGGATAGAGTGGATTGGAAATCGTTGGGAGAGGCCTTCGTCCTGCAGTGGACCTAAACAGGCTGATGATGATGATGAAGTGAGCGCCTCCCGTGGGAATCGCGTGCTGGTACGAAGGGCTTTATACGTTGTGCGTCCCAAAGCTACACATACAAAGCTAGGGGAGGCCGCTAAATGAACAAACAGAGGAGCGCGAACTATCAGGTGAAGCACGCACGAAACGAACGCACAGATATACACCGAACGAGCGCGAATAAGCTGTCACAATGGATACTCTCAGTTTGAACAGCGCTCCTGTTGCAAAGGCGGCCGAAGCAGCGAAGTAAACTAGCGTGCTCAAGTGTCGGGCTGTGACAATTGATAGTTCGCGCTCATCTTCTGTTTGTTCGTTTAGAGGCGTCCCTTGAGCTCGAGTGACTTTCGTACGCTCCTGTAACATCAGCGCGGATATCACGGTCAAAGCTCGAAACATCCCTCTTCCTCTCACCACGAGACAACCGCGCGAACAGACAGCGGAAGGGCAAGGCCCTGCGCAAATAGAAGCGAGCGAGCTGGCCGGCGACTTTTAAGTGCACCCGCTGCGCTCCTCGCGCCATCTCGCTGGTAATGAAGAAACGCTTATAAGCGCCTGCCGTCTCCGAGTCCTGCCAGTGGTAAAGGGTGCGTATATAAGGCTCGCCGTTAGCTCCCTGAAGGTTATGCTCTTCGTGGCGTAGTGGTTAGCGCCACGCGCTGCGCAGCGAGAGGTTCCTGGTTCGATTCCGCGCTGCGGAAGCATTTATCTGACTTATCTTTCTTTGGGACTTTCACACACACACACACACACACACACACACATATATATATATATATATATATATATATATATATATATATATATATATATATATATACGGTCCATGACGGCGGCGACGGGGACGGCAAAAACCAGCCGAGACTGTCCATATAATTGCTATCGCAACAAAACTGCCAAAGGCAGCAAGCGCAATATGTGGACTAAATTTAACAGCGGACTTCATTACAAATCATAATGTGCACAGGTAATTAAAGCTTGTGGGTATCGCGGCGAGAGGGACGCTGCGAAAGGACGACGATGTGATCGTGCAGTGCGTGGCGTGCGCTTGTGCTAGCCTGGGCCAGGACGAGGCGCGCTGCTGGGTGCGGCGCTTTTCCGCCGGCTTACGTGGACTGAGGACTGCGGGCCGGGACGCGGCCACCTCCCACAACGGCGCCCAACGCGGGGCCCCGGCTAAGTACCGGGGAGTACCGGATTCGTGGGGGGAAGCCGCGTCGCTCGCTCCGCAGCCTATGTATGATTGCCGTCCAGACCAGCGTGGAGATCGCCAAGCGTGCACCACGACGGGAGATCGGTGCCGAAAAGCTCTCGGGCTGCCGTTAAGGCCCGTCGTTCAACCCGAATACGGCAGCATAGAAGGTCGAAGAGCTCGGTCGCGAAGAACCGAGAGCCTCTAGACTGGCCCATGGCCGACCCGGCTCCGACACGCTGGAGCAGTGTAGAGCGACGCCGTCTCCTTCGGTGCCGACTACACACCGCCTGTAGCACTGGCTGTGGCGTAGCCGGTGCCGCCTGCAACTACACCGGAGTTTCGAGGCTTCGGGACTTTGGACTGGGTAAACGCATATCTGGGAACGACGTATAGAGCTGCCTACCTGAGCAAGGTGAACCTGAGGGCCTAGCGAGGACGCGAATCGATAAAGGACTTCAAGTCCTGAGAGAGGCCTTCGAACAGGTCGGCGTCGACAGAGAAGTGCTGGTGAAGCGAATGGCCGAATGAAGTTACCGAGACAACTTTAGAGCTGGTTAGTAGTCAAAGGACTTGTTCGATGCCCATTACTTGGGTCCCGTTGCCTCACCACCGGAAGCCGGTTACTCCATGCCCTGCATTTATGCCACATAGAAACTGTACGGGCACCACGCCGTTCAGTACGACTGTTGCTAAGCCGACGACAACTTCGAGGAGAGTTACCAGACTGGTGCTGGAGGCCTTGTGCACCACCGTGGAGGTGCCCAGGGCATGCGCCGAGGGTGGTGACGGTTCCTGGATGGGACGCCGGCGCCGGGGACTTCTCCGACATCGTTGACGAGCACGAGAGTCAGGTCGCCAAGCTCAAGGAAGCCCTGTACTGGTTCGAGCTGGAAAGTTCTACTACAACAAGCTGTTTTAGATTAGAGATGCTGTGCTGGGAGAACCAGCGAGATCACAAAAAGGAGAGCATTGCCAAGCAGATTCTAGACCCTCCCTTGTGCGTCGTGTCCGTGGTGGTTGGTCGGCGTTACTGAGCGATTGCGCCCACTGGATGTCTCCTGGGTGCACCATTCAAAATGAGGTCGGCGAGAGTGACCACTTGTGCGTCTGCATCCGGGCTCGGTTTAGCACCCGCCAGTTTCTGGAAGACCTCTGAAGGTTTAGGGCCGCGGGACGCTGGAAGACGTCATGACCTCAGCTGCACTCCTTCTTCCTTCGCTTCCTCGATCGGTGCCCCAGCTCTTACAGGCTACACCTCCGCTGAGTGCGTCGCATCTTCGCACAGGCCGCCACAGATCACTGCCATTGCACGGGGAGGGAGAGTGTGGGCATCGCCGCGAGAGGGACGCTGCGAAAGCACGACGACGATGTGATCTCGCAGTGCGTGGCGCGCGCTCATGCTAGCTTGGATTATAGAGTCAACAACAACAAAAACAACAAGGACGAGACGCGCTGCTGGGTGCGGCGCCTTTCCGCTGGCTAGCGTGGACTGACGACTACGGGCCAGGACGCTGCCATCTCCCACAAACTTAATAAATCTTTAGTACTTTCGGTCATCTTGCAATTGTTAAACTGGTTGGTTATAAGGGGAGTCGGTAAGAAATTCTTAAAAATTCCTGGAGTGACGGCCGCCTTTCTCCACAAGATGTATATCAACTTGGATTGAGATCACTTGTTCACTGCCTCTTGAATTTCAAAGTAAATTTCAGAAGGCTTGAAGCTACTGCACTGCAGACTTAACTTTGTGCGCATCCAAGATGAAGTGACGGGCACACAGAAAAGAAAGCCGCAGAGTCTGCTTGACCTAGCTGTGTGCACTGCTGGCACATGGTATGTCTAAATAATTTGGAACTTGTTACAAATATTTGTGAATTGAGGAGTTGTCTGTGGAAGCCGGAGGAGCTGTGCACACCTCTACCCTAGACAGTCATCTCTGTAGCATAAACACACGCATGTGCAGGCAGTATAGCGCCTATTTAAACAATATACGTTGAACAATGGAATAATGCACGACTCTTGCGCAGAACAGAATGCCCACATTAAAGCAAAATCGCGCGTTCTTCACAACTTCCAGAGGAAAGAATTAATATACGGACAACAAAGAACTGCTTTTCGGTGAAAGAAGGCACTTGTGGAAATAAAAAAAAATATATTTCATTGTGCAGTCCCAGCTTAATATGTTGGGAACATTTAATATATTCTGTTAAAAATGTTTTAGCAAAATCATATTGTAGAATCCTTTCACTTGCATTATCTCGAATGTAAAAAAAAAAAAAAGACAGCACCACTTCCTCCGTCCAGAGAACAGGTGCCTGTGCGTGCCTGGCTTCCTTTCCCGGTGCTTTTGCTGTGACTCTCTTAGAAAGTCCCAAGCACAGTGTCAGAACATCCGTGACAATAATATTGTTCAGATACGTTCACGTCTAGCAAGCGTCGGTGCGTATAGTCTAGTGGTTATGACACTTGCCTTCGGAAGTTTTGAATTCCAGCGCTGGGAACAAATGTTCCGCTATGTTCCTATGCCCCCCCCCCCCCCCCCCGATGAAGCGGTTGAAGAAACTACTGCACTTGTTCCTTTTTTTATTTTCCACGTTATAAACGGCGGTAGCGGTTCCACTTTTCTGGGAGCGAATGGTTTTGGCGTGGCGACCGCAGCTATGCTAGTGCTGCTATCGCGCCGACATGGGCTAGGCAGACAGTGCCGCAAGTCTGTTTACCATGTACATACTAACAAGCCCAAAATAATTACCCTTGTAGAGAGTGCCAGCTTCGCTCGGATAACAGGATCACTAATGCGCATCAAATGGAAAACTTAAACTAGCGTTAACTGCTTTTCGCAATAAGCATAGAATGTCGGTGTTACAGATGCTTGTGTTGGACCGAAAACGCAGAATTCAAGAATGAAGCGCTTGAACGAGTTTCTATATGACGTGTCGTTATAATTCTGCCGACGTCTGCCTACCGGTAAAAGCTTTCTCTTTCGTTCGTTTTTCTTTCCATGAGTCGTCAATTTTGGGCATTGCGAACAAAAAAAAAAAGACAGTAAAGCGAGCCTTTCGTGATTCCTGGACTGCAGGTGGACGTACGCTGCCAACTACCTGCCCTCGCCGCGCACGTGTGTGTCGCTACTGAACGTGAACGATGTGGAACTGTATTGTTTCGGCGGCATCTTCTACAACTGCGTGGGGCCTACGCGCAAGCTGCTCACCGTCGACGACATCCTCGTCTATTCGGACAGCAAGAAAGTCTGGCGCCAGGTGGCATGCATGCCGGCTCCCCGGCACAATGCCCACGTCCTCCAATACGGTAAGACTCAATACGCATCGCGTTATAAAAACATGCAGAAACTCAGTGCTGGGTGTTTTCATCAAGCTCGGCGTACTTGTGGGTGTTGGGCCGATACATTCGTAGGAAACATGTCAAGCGCTTCGGCCGGTACCTTAGCAAGACCACTGAACAGCAGCGCGCTGGTTATATACTTTAGGTGTCGCTTACCGTCACCGTCTTATGAGCGCGCGAAATTCATAGGCGATATTCGATATTTTGTTGTCGTTGTTGTGAAGAACAATACGAAAGAAAGAGAAATAGCGCTGTAAGAAATTTAAAGCATTACTTTCTTTTTTTGATTCCCCAGGCGCCATTTTAAACTGTCAGTGTGGCCAGGCTGAGCGTTGGGCAAAATTGGTGGATGCAGTACGGTGGGTTCCATTTCCGCTGCCGTACACCGTAGAGAGAAGCCTATCCTCCGTAATTGCAGCTTCACCCAGCGAGGCATATTCTCACGTGACAGAATTTTTCTAAATTAAATTGAGGTTTTACGTACGAAAACCGCGGTATGAGACAAGCAGTAGTGGTCGTGGTATCCCGGATTAAATGTGACCACCTTGGTTTCCCTTAAGGTGCACCAGCCTTTAAGTACAGTTGTGTTTGTGGATTTCGCCCCTTTCAACATACGGCCGCCGGCTGAAATAGAATCACCGCCATGTCATGGAGACGAATCTACCCAGACGTACCTTTAATGGAATGAAACTGGTGCAGCCTTGCTTCTGTCGCTTTTGCTGGTGTCAATTGTTAGTCGACACTACAATCAGATGCGTGAATTGATGGGAGGATAAATCGGACGCACCTTCAGCCATTACACAGCATCACACACTCTAACGAGCCAGGGTGAGGGATTGACGAAAAAAACACATTAGCTCCCCCTACGGGCAACCATGGTGGGATGCGAATGCATCGTGGGGGGTGCGCATCGAGTTGCCGTTTCGTTTCACTTGGCAACACAACCCAATGAAAGTTAGAGTGAGAGAATGTATTGAGAAGAGAGGAGATGCTTGTACGGGGTTGTTGCGCTTCCACATTGGCGTGCCGAGTCCGTGTTGCTTCCGTAGAAGTTTCCTGCCGATGTTGACGTTTACGTTCGGCTTCCCTGGCCCGAAGTTCGGGGTCCGCTTGCCGACGCTGACATTTACGTTCGGCTTCCTCTGCTCCGAGCCTTCCTCTGCTCCGCGGCGGTGGCGCTGCCGCCGACGTTGATGTTGTTCATAGCGTTTGGCACATTGTTGCACAGAAAGAGAATGACGGACGCACAGCGAACACTGCCCCGCGACACTTGCGCCGACTACCAGCGTATCCTTAGAGAGATAGGGAGAGAGTGAGCGAGACAATCCGCCTTTTGCATGTCTGTGTGGCGCCCTCTCACGTACACGGGCCTGTATGGCGTCGGCCCGAATCTGTCGTCTGCTACCGCAGCGTTTTTCTATGGCACGACGTTGGTGGGGCCGCGACACACATAGTGAGCGTTGTACTTATTTTCAGTTTAAAAATTCTGGAAGGCCTCGCCGGTTTTGTGAACTCCAACAGCCGCCCGTGAGAAAGCTTTTGGCGTCTAGAAACGGGAAAGAATGCCGCCCGAACGCGAAGGCAAACACCGCTCGCTTAGGACATTGTCCGCCGCGGTGGTGTAGTGGTTACGGTACTCGGCTGCCACCCAAAATACGCGGGTTCGATCCCGGCCGCGGCGGTCGCATTTTCGATGGAGGCGAAAATGCCAGAGGCCCGTGTACTGTGCGTTGTCAGTGCACGTTAAAGAACCCCAGGTGGCCAAATTTTCCGGAGCCCTCCACTACGGCCTTTCTCTCCTCTCTATCTCTTTCACTCCCTTTCCCCCACCCCCACGGACGCTTAGCCGTGCTCCCTACATGGGCTGCAGAAATTAGCGTCCTTTCCTAACCGAACCACAATCAATCAATCAATCAATCAATCAATCATATGGACATTCATTTAAGGGGTGGAATGCGATTTGCTCGATACGGCGTGCGTAAAGTAGAGGTACGTCGCGAGAAAGCATATGCGCCTGCATCCGAGAGAGCCCGCGGACCTGCCTCGCACAACACCATAAGCAATACGGCTTGCCCTCGCAATATTCTGGCTAAGCTCACGCTTGCATGTGCTGTAAGAGACAGAACGCTCTGTTGACTCTTTATATTTTTGCTGTTTTTTGTTACTTGCCTCCCCCTTTTCCGCCTATTCTCCCAAAAATGAAGGTTTCTTCTTGGTGCACTGTGAGTTCACTGACGTGCTGTTCCCTTCAATGCGCGTAAGTTGGCCCACGCGGAGTGCGGGGAATGCGGCATGAAAGCACCAGGGATCGACATCTGTAGGACCCGCGGGCTTGCCGTACTACGGACGCAGTAACAACTAAAGCCCCTCAACAAGTTTGCACGGCTGTGGTCAAGGTCACGCTGTCTCCTAAGCTGCTAAAGGACGCGGGGATACCTTTTGCTGACTTTTTGTATTTGTGTTAGTTTTATTTTGTTGTTTTTCCTTGTCCCCTTTCCGTTCCTTCCTTCGAAAATGAACCAGTCGTCTTGGTGCGCGGAAAGTGGACGGACGTATCGTGTCTTTTGCAACTCGGGAAAGTTTCTCTCCAAATAAGCACACAGACAGATAGCTAGCGCTCAATCGGTATTTCCCACAGTATCGTTTTTTCAAGTCATGAAGCGCCTGCATACCTGGCCGCTGTCACGAACGGATGTACTACGACACCAGGATCGATGAAAGCGCCAAGTGAGAAGCAGCTAGAGGAAGTCATCGCAGGAAGTGAATCGCGGTGTTATCTTACAACAGCGAAGGACGAATAATTCGGCGAAGACGTGTATGTGCACGATCTAGTATTTAATGAGTTGAACAACACGTCATCTCACGGGATTATCTGAAGTACTCGTCCTTCAATGCTGAAAGGTGCTGCTAATTCGTGCTGTCAAAGGAATACAGCAGGTGACGTGCAGGCACCCTCTGCCTAGCCGGGTGAATTTTCTTTATTGTGATATTCCGAGTGATCATGCGTACTGCCGGGCCTCTGCTTTTGCGCGTCCCTGTCGTCGTTACACTAACTGGTTAAGTACGGGAGCGCGGAGTAATGGTTTTACTGAAATACATACTCTCGCGTGTTCGGCGCACGTTCCTCGCTGCTAAGGCCTTGTCAGATAGGCAACGTTATCCTGCACACATTGTACTATGACGTGAGAACCTCATGCTACCAAAAATATGTGTGAAGATGGTGTACTGGCAAAGCTGGCGCGGAGTGTCATTACCTTTAGTAGTGAGTACACCGTTTGTCATTGCGCGTCGCCTGCGTCGTCTGCTACGACGCCGTACAGGTCGTTCGCGCCGGTTGCGGCGCATGCGCACTCGGACCATGCAAAAGGTGGACTATATGCGATGATTTGCTGCGCCGCACCTGTGGCGGAGAGGGGAGGAAGGGAGCGCACACCTGCGTAGGAGAGGAGAATGAGGGAGAGTTTCGCATGCGCAGTATGGGTGCGGACGCTGCAGGACGGACACTGCCCCGAGCATAAGATGCTCTCGCATCTTAAAAATCTCCTTTATAAAACGAGAACCTCGCGTTTCTGTTCGAATAATACCGATGACTCAACCGTCATCGGAAACATAACGAAGCCGTTTATGCTTTTAGACAAACAGTGTATTTACGTTAGAAATAAGAGGATCCAATATTTAAATGAAGTAGGAGAAAGTGGAACATGCAAGAGCCATACACAAATAGTTAGGAGGGCAGAATAAAATAAAACCGGAAAAAGTTCACCGATGGGCAAGGCGGCAATCAGTCACCGCGGCAAGCTGAATGCAGGAAGGGGAGGTTCGAAGCTGAAGCAGCGCGGTGGATGCGATGCCGACGCCGCCGTCAAGAGCGCTGCTCACAGTAGAGGCCGTTGACCTGAAGCGCGCTCGGCGTCTGCACTGCTGAACTCAGACGGTGGCTTGCGCCCACTGCAGTGCCGGTCAGATTTTCCTGGCGGGAACGTCCTGGTGACGTTCCACCCACGCCGGACCCGAAGTGAGGGGATGGCTGGTCCGGCCCTGCTGAGACCTCGAGTCCGCATCCCGACGGGTCTCTACTCCTGCGCCCTGGTTCCTTGATCTCCCAGCCACGCCTCCCTTGCTCTTCCGAATCCTTGGCCCTTTCTTCTTCCTGACATGTCGCCTCCTGATTCGTCGGGCGGCTTCACGCCACCACGTGCCATGACGCAATGGGTCGTTTACGTTGATGGCATCGGTGCGCGCAAATTAAACACCGCCACACCGCTTCACTTGTCATGTATGGCCATTTCACTCATCACACACACACACACGCAAAAGAGGAACACGGTAGGCAGGTGACACAACATGCGATCTTGCTTTCTTGGCGTTGCAACCACTGCCACTTTAGCGTGCTGTGAAACCGCACAGCTGCGTCTGAAAGCAACATCAATACTTTCTAAAGTGGCTAGCATGCGACGGTCGACTTGTCGCTGGATTCTCGCACGACGACTACATATCCTGCGAAAGCGATTCCCATAATGCACGTCACCTCACTTGAGCGTCTTTCGCAGAGAACCAGGCGTACATCGTCGGAGGCCAAGACGTGGAGAAGCCCGACCATCCGCTGACCAGCGTCATCAAGACGCCCGTGCCCACCGACAAGTTCACCTGGAGCCCTCTCAAGGACGTTCCGCTGCCAATCTCGGCGTATGCGGCGGTGGTACTGCCACCCATCGAGGAACCACCGGAGAGATCGAGTCACGATTGAACGACGAGCAGCTGCTCGTGAGAGGGATCGCCCACGGATCCGGCAACACAGCCTTTACACAGCCTGAATGCAGCGGAGAACATGAGAGAACAAATTATGCTATTAAATTGTTTGTTTTCGTTCACTCGTGCATCAGACCTCCTACAGCTGACCACTCACACAGGTGTCATTAAAAAAAGCACGAACGCGCAAATAGTGGTGACTGTTCGCGACTTGGCCTCCATAGTTCCTTTGAGATCGAAGCGAGTACGAAAGGAATAATGCGTGAATTGGATCCTGAAATACTTAACGCATAGAGCGATATTTGATGGACGATGATGATTTTATATATATATATATATATATATATATATATATATAGATCAGCTAAAAGACGATGATGATATCATATACAGTAACTTTCATTCTATGTGACCTTCTGCGTCTCCTGTTTTACATTGCGAAGTACTTAATCCGACCGCACCTATCGACATGTCCTGCGTCTCGATGCTCGTGGTCGTCTCGTTCACTTGGTAGGGCATGAATTCATGACAAACATGAATGGTAGGTGTTAACAACAGTTCAGCAAAGCATGTTTCTGGGTGAGTCGCTTGTACAGTGCACTGCGGAAAAGAAAACACGGACACGTAGGCAGCAAGGACGGTCGCCGACTCGCGACTGATTTTTTTGCCAAAATACAACCACCGGTCGTATTTTTTTTACGACGTTGACATCCCGGAGTTGCATCAGCCTTCAACCTCTGCAGGGGCTTCTCCGCCGCATCGACCACGACTGACGTAGGAAAACCAGCCTTCATCAACCTAGCAACTTGATTGTTTAGGCTGCCATGTACCAGGTGAACAGGGGACTTTTCCAAGGCTCCCTTCAAACAAAACATGCCGATGGCCCGTTTAACAGCCTTTGAATGAGCAGAATCATACAATAGGACTTTGATGGCTCGCGGCAAGTACATGCAGCGCGTGTGATATCTGGTGTCAAAGACAGATTCATATCTAAATACTCAATCGTGTTCTGGTCAGATAATTCGTAGGGGAAGGTTAACCGTTTTCCTTGTCGTTCAGAGACGGCTAAAATATCTTGCGCGGAACTAGTGCGTGTGAATATGATTTTTCAAAATGTACTACATAGTCATCAACGTATCTAAAAACGTTGAGCACTATTCGATGGTCCAAAGAGCGCACCAGATAACGATCAATACTGCATGGCCAAGAAAATATCGGCTAGTAGATGTGCAACACACGACCCAATACATATGACCTCCCGTGGTACAAAGACCTGGTCGCCGAAAGAAACATGTTTATTCAAGATAAAATTCAAGAAGTGTCAAACCGCTGGTTTTCTGGAAATCTATGACACCGCTACTTTCGATACATGACCTATCGGCGCATACAAGGTCTGACGGGGAATAGAAAAGAACAGGTTGTCAGTGTCAAATGAGACTGCGTAACTAACCGAAGACAAACTTCTTGGGACCACTACTCTCAAGTTCTTTATCAGGAAAGGGTACTTGAGAAGAAAGGTGCTGATTTCCCTTTGCCAGGTGCCTCTTCCACTAACAATGCGCTCTGAAGGCTGATCTTTTGTTTTGCGCAGAGCCTTGTTTAATGATCTAATAACATCGGTTGGTTTATATACTTTTCATGCATGTCGCGATTACAGGTGATGCACGACCTCGTGTGGTTTATACCCACTGGCCTGTGCATGCGGTTACGCGCCACAGGTAATTGAAAGTATTGCGGCCCCATGTCAGTCAAGGACAAACCAAAGTGGACTATAAATATTTCATGAGGACTCAAGTTGCTTGAGTTGTTGTTGTTGTGGCCTCTATAATTGTCACATACACCAGGAGAGAGACGCTCCGTTTGTTGTAGCCTGAGATTGAAATTTATACGTAATTGTCAGCAGAGCTGGCGCGTACCAAAAACAGCGCCTCCTCTATTTCTTTCAAAGCCAGTCGGAGCCGCGCCACGCGCTGTACGAAGAAGACGCCGGAAGTCATGATGGTTATGTACAGATGAGGATGACGAGCGGTGAATATTTTGCTCATATGAATACCCCCTCGCGCGGAAGCGGCCAACTTGGCCGCTGTCTATAGCGGTGACATGCGTAAGATACGGGATTTCAGACGGGAAGCATGGACAACCACGGCAGCGGCCGTCGCAAGGCATGACAGTGGGAGTGACACGATAGTTCACCGGTGAAGTTTGTTCGAGCGATAAAACGTGAATGAAACCTTTCACACAGGCCGGGAATGCGAGTTGGGGTCCACAGTAACACTTCACCTCCGGTGCGGAACAAAACGACGGGGTGAGATGCATCGTAGCGTGTCTTGAGATTCTGTTGACTTGCCTCGGTGTTGAGGCGGGCGCGACGACGACACGTAGCCAGACCAGATATAAACTGCTGGCTTAGTGGTGCCGTTGGGTTCACGGGAAAATCAAAAAAGGAGGCGTCGAGAGATGATGTCGGTTGCCGGCCGTAAACGAGGAAGAATGGCGAGTAACCAGCAGTGCGTTGGACAGCGGTATTGTATGCAAACGTTACCAACGGCAGTACTGTGTCCTAGTTGTTGTGGCCAGATACATAGATATCGTATCGGAGAGTGAATGATGAAAGCGCTCCGTGAGGCCACTGGTCTGAGGATGGTAACTGGAAGCTGTCTTATGGATGGTGTTGCATGTGAGAAGAACGTTGTCACGGAATGACATGGCCTCGGGGCGGACTATAGCTGTAGGTTCGCGGTATCCCTGCACATGCGACGTGAGAAGCGCCTCGACCGCTCCAAAGACGTCAGAAGCTCTCGGCCCTTTTCGAAGAAAACAAGGAGGAGATCGCTTTCTGAGCTGGGAAAACTCCGGCTTGGTGCTTTCCCACGCGAGCCCCCGGCGTGATTCTCGAGACACCGCATCAGCAGGACAGCGGGGCACCGTTTCGCGGTCACCGGCCGCGTGCGGGCGTACGCTATTGTGTGGTCGGCGGCCTCCGCGTCCGAGGTGGACGACTAATGCACATCTTTGTTATGACCGGCGAAGCAGGGACCCCCGCGACTCGCACGCTAATGACCTGTCTACCAGGCGAGATGAATGAAGATGCCGACTCGGCGACCACAAGAAAGGGTTTGGCCATCGCTCTCTCCAGTGCATTAATTGCGAGAGGGATATTTTTGAGCGGAGCAAGACATGCAGTGCCGGAGAAATTGTCTCTAGAAACGCTCCCCGATTGTGCAGGCAGCGAATCAAGGGGGACATGAGCGTATTTAAGCGAGGAGTACTGAGGGCCATAGGGTTCTAGTCGCTTGCCTGACATGGCGTAGAAGCCGATGATCGTATCCCTTCTAGAAGTTGTTAGCGTGGCTTCGTACCGGCTGGCCACCTAACCTTAGCCACTTCGCCTATTTGAGAGGCGCGCTTACCGTCTGCAACGTAGGCATCGGGACTTCGGCTCGAGTTGGTTCAACCTGCTCGAGTTTGCCATCAAGCACTAGCTCCCTGGAAACGTCAGTGCTGCAACTCCGTCGACCTCAACGCTGTGCCAGAACAACGGACTTCTCGCACCAGACCGTCGTGGACCCTTCAACGCTGCCGGTCATCATCGCGTATGCCATCCCCTGTTTATATCACTGAACTTTCTTCCTGAACTTTCATTAGCTTTTGTAGATTAGATTCCTGTATTGTTGACACCGCCCTACTGACTGTTTGTTCACTTTTTTTAGTTGTTTGCTGTTTTCGCGTGCCAATATTTGGTCAAGGACCTTCATCGCTGTTAAGTGCGTAATTCTTAACTGAGTGAAGTGTTGTTTACTTTGTATTATTTGCGCTGCCCTATCACTACAAATTAAATTTTGTTTTGTTTTCGCAACCACGACTCCGATCCTTTCACTGTGTCTCTTGCGAACGGAACGACCGAAACTGCCGTCGTTCCCTTCGCCGACTTCGCGCCGTGGAGCTTGAACAAACGTCCTTGAGCATTTTCGACAGGAAAGCCTTGCCACGGTCACCCAATAACACGCGGAGCTCCATGCCGCAAAAAGATTGCTTCCAAGAAGAAATTAGCTACCTCTTCCGCAGATCCAGAAGGTAGCGCCGCTGTTTCGGCGTATACCCTGTCAAGTGGTCGACAGCAGGCGCAATCCATCTCTTGCCGCCACCTGATGTTGGCAGCGGTCCGTACAGGTCAATTCCAATTACTGCGAATGGAGTGTCAGGACAAGGAAGAGGTTGCAGCAGCCGAGCCGGTGGCATGGTAAAGTAGGTCGTTTGCGGCGCTGGCAGAGCGAGCAAGAGACGACATATTTTGCCACGCATGTGGCCACGCCACGCCAGAGAAAACGAGTGGGGATGCGGTCATAAGTTTTATGAAATGCTAGATGACCAGCCGTGGGGTCGTCGTGAAAGGTCTCCAAGATCTATGCCCTGAGTGACCGAGGGGAGACCGGAACCCAACGCTGTCCTTCAGTATGGAAGACCGTGGCGGTGCAAGATGGAGTTCGCAACCTCGAAGTTCCTTTACTGTCGACTGGTCCGAGCATTAGGAGGACGAGATGATCCGTGAAAGCCTTCCATAATTGAGCGGCAGTAAGTGTCGTTGCGTTGGTGTGCCGCAAACGTGTTGGGATGGAAAGAAGGACGCCCATCGAGAACGGCGAGTGAAAGAACTGCTGACGATTCGTTCACAGGCTCGCTGACGGGGCGTGGTGGGCAGGGGATGTCGGAAGCAGCTCCACCACTTTTTAACGCAGGAGTACAGCTGTTTCCACGAAGCCCTTATTCGGCCGAGCCACACGCTGTACGAAGAAGACGCTGACACGGATGATGGTTATACAGAGAGAAACATGACGAGCGGTGAATATTTTGCTCACAGTATCAAGAAAAATTGGTGTACAGCCACATTCAAAACAATGCCTTGTCAGATTACTAGAGGTCATATCTAATGAATTATGATGCTTCTGTAGTCTAACGTTAATGTAACGACCTGTCTGTCCAATATAGGAACAGCCGCAGGTCAGCGGAATCTGGTACATTCTAAAAACAGAGTGCTCGGCACTCACTTTAGGGGAGTACTTTCCGGTCCCAAATTCGACTACCTTTTTCAGAGTAGATCAACCCCATTTCATGCAGAGTACAAGAACGCCCCTGAGGCATGACCCTAGCACTCCACCTGAGGACGTTTCAGTACTCTCGCCGAAACAGAGTAGTAGGACGCCTCCGAAGGGGATTCTGACACTTTTGAAGAGAGCTTTACTACCCCACCAAGTGGGGTGCTATAGTACTCACGAGAGGGAGTAGCAGAGAAAGAAAAAAAGCAAATACTGCGTTTTTCGACCATGCTCAAACCAGCAGGCATTCAATTACATCAGACTGAACATAGAACATGCAAATTGACATGACACAACGCACATACACTCTAACCACACAACCATGGCAAAGCACACAACCCACAGCACTCTCTTGATACAGTCTTTCACTGAAGTCCGGTATATATAAACCTTATACTTGACCTGCTATGTAGCGCCAGTGGTAAAATAGTGTTCTGCGTAATTGAGCAAAAAGGATGCATAGAACAGGTGTGTATTCAGGGTCGGCTTATAGGTAGCCGTTCGCCACACAGAACTCTTAATCTAAACGCGCGGAATATGCAGTGTCTTTTAGATTAACGCATTGCAATCAGCTCGCATTTTATTTTACACGCCAAACGCGCGTTCGCACTGCTGGTTCGCGAAGATGTAAAATGCACCTGAGGAAGCACGTACGAACACAATAGAGGCTGATTTTCATCAACGCCGGCGAAGAAAAGCAGCACCCGGGTGCTCCGCTACCAGCCGCTTCACTCCGATGGCGTCCCCTTTCGAGTCCGTCGAGCACGTCTCTACGGCGAACAACCGCTGGCGATCACAAAATACGTACTCCTCGTTCGTCGTTATTCCGCGCACAAATGAAGTATAGGTGTCTGCCATCAGGAGTGTCTAGGGTACTACGTTGTACTTACCAGACTTGCGAACGGGACGGCTCGCAGTAGCGGTGCTTTCACCGTCGACGCGCTCATGGCCGTCATACGGCTCAATGCCGAAGACGTAGCGAAGCCTTTTTCTCGAGTATAAATTATATCCAGTGAGTCTTCGGAAGCCAGCCGTCGACGATCACAACAGCTTACTGTGTCTCTGAAAGTGTATTCCTCTTCTATTCGCTAATGTAAGCGAAGAATCGGAGGCGTGCAGGCAGGCGAGTTTCACTAGCACAGGTACGGCCGTTCGATCGGAAAAAAAACACATGAGAGGCAGTGCGCTACGGCTCCTGTCAATTGAGGCTCGTAGTCGGGGGAGGCGCCGTTCATTAAACGTGCACTGCACGCGTTTGTACGCGAATGAATTGTACGCTTGTACGTGGAAGTCGTAGGAAGGTCGCTGCTAGTTGCATCGAAAAGCACTTCACAAAGCGGCTGTCTTCTTCAGTCGTCCGCTCCCACTCCAGCCGCCATGTTTGTAGCCGCGAATGCGAGCATCACACGTGTGGTGGAGGAGTGAAATTGCGTTTTACTCTCTTATGCCGCAAGAGTACACGGACATTTCACTCTCTCAGATGAAGGTAGATTACAAAGGCCACATCACTCTCTCGTTTCTCGAAGAGTGAGCAATATATTTCACTCCATCCACCGTTTTGCTAGAGCAGAACGATGCCCTCAAGAGTAGCTTTGCCGTTTCACTCCTGCGACACCGGCTGCAGTTTTTAGAGTGTAGACGAACCCCTTTCTACACGAAACGGACGCATTTTCATGCTTTGTTTTGCATACTTTTCTTCCTTCTGTCCTTCTTTGTACTGCTGCCCCAACCTTACCCCAACTTTCTCAAATCTATGCGAAAAGAAATGAACGTAGGTCATTAACGCTACTGTTTTGCTTCTTTCGTTTGGACGCGTGCTCTGTTCTTGTCCGTGCGCCACTCTTGGTGTTGATGGTTTGAACTTCCTAAGAATTTCTCCTGCGCAAGAGACCAGGACCGAGTCCTTATAGCCAGCCTCCCGGCAACGCTTTACCTGATCCTCTAGACTCGTGCTCATCTTGTGCAGGCAGGATTTATTCACAGCCATTCCCATGCAACCTGTGACAATGTCATGTTTAACAAGTTTAGAATGGTAAGACTTGTAGTTTAATAAAGGCTTCTCGCTCTTCGGGGAATATTGCCAACACAGGTGATCAACTTCGAAAGTAAGCTTTAAATCCAGGAATTGAGGCGCATGGTGTTTTGGAACGTCATGTGTGAAGTTGAGTCGCGAACCATTAGTTCTAAGCACATCAAGAATATATGTTACAGTTTCAAGCTCTAGAGATTTGACAATAATGAGGAAGTCGTCTACGTACCTAAGGATGCGTATAACGTTATCGAGTAAATTGTTTGCCACGTTTTTATCCCCATGACTAAGAAAAATGGCACTAAGAGTAGGGGCTACGTTCGCACCGATACAAACGCCAGACTTTGCACAAATGTTTGACCTTCCCAAACAACGTAAGTGTTGTTAACATAAAAGCACAGGAGTTCAAGAATGCATCCAGTACTAACTCCGGCTTCATTTTAAAGGGCAGCCTCATCATTTTCATTCTCAATGCAGTTCCGCACATACTGCAAGAGTGCATCATGCGGAAGGGAAAAGAACAGATCTTCGACATCCACGCTGAAGCCGGAGCATGTTCCTGGATTATCATTCAGGAGAAAGTTCACAATTTTCTCTGTATTGGGAACCAAAACCGGGTCACTTATGTTAAGCGTGGACAGATGCTTAGTCAGACACGTAGAAGCAACGATATGCCGCGTGTTGTGCTCGGACACAATTGCCCTGAAGGGAACGTCGGGTTTATGTGCCTTGGCGGCGAAGAAAATTTCAAGCAGGGATAGCTCAGTATTTTACCTTCTAAATTGAAATGCTTCAGCAGGTTCAGTGCCTTTCGCTTGCATCTAATAAGGTTAAATTAACAGGCTGAAAATTTGTCATGATTGCTTAGTGGGCAGTGTTGACTGAAGGACTTTACTTTTTTCCTTCTTCTTGTTCATCCATGACTGTTGCTTAGCTTGCCTCTCTACGCTTTCGCCTTGAAATAAGGCAAATTGTGTGTTACTACTGCAGTCATTATTCTCATATTAACTCGGGATACCACCTCTGAACATTGCCTTCCAGCTGTCTTGAAGATTTATTCTTCATTACAATATTATGTAGTCGTGGCCACCATAGTGGGTTTGAGGCATACTTCCTCTGGAAAACCGCAAGGGCTGGGCACCAGTTGGGCGCGGCGCCAGCTCGACTTCGTGCGCCCGCAGCAGGTGAGAAGCTTTGCATCGGAACTAATGGCCGAGAGGATCTGCGAGAGATTTTCCTCCTGGACTAATCGCACGCAATTTCACGGTCTCTCATCGTTGGGTATCTGAATGACGTCGCAAAGGCGAGCAAATAGGAGTATACGTATACGAATATACGAGCAACAGCGATCAGAAATAGTCGTTATCGATTCATAATTCCTGCAGGACAGGACTGGGCGCTGGTCCAGTTGTTCCGCTTTGGCGCCTTCTTTTCTTCGGCCGCAGCAAGGAATATTGTTGTTCGTTTCTAGGAGCTTTTGCCTATTACGCAGCGCGTGGCAAGAAAATGTATGTCGCAAGTGATGAAAATATGTAGAAACTAACCGAGATTAAATTCGCTTTGTGCTTACGTACACAGCACTCGCCTGTTAACTCCTCTCATGTCGTAAGGCCCAGGCCCAACGTAGAGAGCTACCCAGTGCAAGAAGATGTGATAGCGTGTGTACAAACGCCAAGGCTCTTCTTCTTGCGAGGATGGGTCTCAGTGCACCGAGGCAGAATTTACGCGGTACTGCAAGAGCGTTGTCCATAAATCGGAACTCAACAAGGAGGGCTCGTATGCATGCACCTTCCATCAGAGATTTCTGTTGGAAAACCATATGGTTAAATTTTTTAATGGGCAAAAAAAGTTCTTTTTCTCGTAGGTATTTCTTCACTAGCGCCTAAAGCACAAAAATTACACATTAAAGCACCCCATTACCAAGGTATTAAATATAGCGGCTTATCCTATGGTAAGACGGGGCTTAATGATTGTAATGTTGAATATGGTACAAGTTGAAATATACATCTTTTTAAATCTGAACGCACATAAACGTTGGAACACTGGCATGACAGCAGCCATATCAGTTAGTGAGCTTCAAAGGTGCAAAAGCAACTGATTGCTCATGTAAGACACATATCTTGATTGTAGCAGTATGGACTACGTTTCATATTGTACGCTTCGTCAGACTTAACATCATAGTGTACTAGTGTATTGCACGATCATAGTGTGATTCGACAAAATTACTGTGGCAAATGTCTGCACCGACAAGGTGTCGTTACTGGAATTCATCGTCTTCTACATTCCCCACGTGTCATTCATATTGGCCGCAAGATCGACCTGCAGGTGACAACGTCATCACCGCGTTAGAGTGGATGGGCGGTCGGCGGCACGTGTTGAAATGTACACAGCGGCGCTTCATCGTGAGCGGTTCGAATTGTTAGGTAAAGCGTTGGTTACAGTCAAATGGTATCAGATAAGTCGTCAGTTCACGAAGCATGCAGAACGTTCCCATCACACGCAAAAGTAACGTGATCTGCCGTTCAAGTGGGTACTGGCGACACCCATCCTGTGTTGTCTTCTTTGCTGTGTGTGTTGTTTTTCTATGAAAGAAGTCGTTATGCAGAACTTCTTGCTGGGCGAGTTGGTTGACATTCCGCAAAAAATTGGAAAGAAAGACTTAGGAAGAAGGGGAGGCGAAACAACAGGTCGAGCGCTAAACTTGAACTGAATTTATTCAAACAGAAGAGCCAAAAATTAAAGCATATGCGCACGCGTGCATGGGTGTCGTCAAAGGCGAAATTAAAATACAGAATTTAACAGATGTGTTTCATTCTTATACAGAAAAACCAATGTGTCACTAACAAACCTCGTGCCTCTCTTTTTTATGTCTTATGCCTCCAAAAGTTCCCTAGCCAACGTATCACCACTCCTTCCAATTATCTCTATCTCACGCAATCTTGGTTCACATCCGCATGCCGTGCTGTGCGCAGGTAAATGCGTCATGCCTTTGTTAATTACAGATAATTCGTGCTCCCATGCTCGGACATTGACACATCTGCCTGTTTGGCCCACATGGGTTTTCCCACACGACATCGGTATTTCATACTCGACGCCCTTCGTGCAAGCCACGTACGATATGGTGTGCTTTTTCCCGCACCCAGTCCAGCCAAGTTGCGTGGCGCCGAGAACACAACAGGCGCACCGAAACTATTCGCGATTTTCTTCATGTTGTGGGAAAGATTGTGGACGTATAGGTACCACTGCGGTCTTACGTCCACAATCTTTCCGACAACATGAAAATCGCGAATAGTTTCGGTTAGTCAGAGGGTTAGTCAGGTTAGTCAGAGGACAGGCTAGTCAGAGGTGTGATCTGCCGTCGGACTTGTCGTTTGCAGTGGTACGCACAAGACCAACGCGCTTTTTACGCGCAATTAAACCTCCACACCTTTGTCAGACAAATAAAACAAGCCGCCGATCACGCATGACATTCGAATAATGGCGACAGCAGTCAGTATATCATACAATTCATATCTAATACCGACAAAATTTAACTAGACCGACGGGCAGGGACTATCGGCTGTTACGGCTTGAACTCGATAGCCTTTTCTTGCTCTTACGAATAGTCGACATGTATTTAGATGAGTTTTGTGTAGGCTATAATGCCGCTCGATAATTGAACGTGTACTTCAAGTGGCACTTAGCAGTTTTCTCGCTCAAACGGCGATATTTTAGGACAGCGGCAGTACCAGTGTCTGACATACACAGGTTCATCGAAGCTCACAATTCCGTTAATCGCTTCGCAAAAAGGAAGCGCAGACCTCTCATCATCTTTGTTCAGTAAGCCCTACTGATCGACAAAATGTGTGATTGCATTTGAGTCAGAGAAGAGTGCGGCAGCAACTTTCCGTGACATATATGTGCTTGCTCAAAGTGCGTCGCTTCGATGCTCACCGCTTCATCTTCAAGCACCACGAAGAAATAAAAATAATCTGTTCAGGTTAACCGATGCCAAGGCTGTACTAAGCAGTAATTTTGATTCGTCGTAGTAGCGTATTCTTAAGGCTTGGAGTGCCGTTCGCGTGTAGACGGACTCGGCCGGTACGCTATGCCCAAGCTTCACTGGGAGCATACTGGGACAGACCGATCGGGGCTCGGCGGCTTGAGAAAGCTAAAATTATTGTATATTATCTCAAGAAGCTTTCTGATATGATTAATTTTTGTCGCATCTAAAGTATTTGAAGGTGCAGCAATCGCCAGAGGTGCATTTGCAGCGTGGTGATACCGATCGGTGTTTTTAGGGGCGAAGCTCCTTAAGGCGTGGGTCGTGCGTCCCCGATGTATGTAGTAGTAGTAGTAGTAGGTAGCCACCGGCGCGTGCCTGCCGGGAGGCACGCACGCGCCGAGGGCGAGCGCGTGGCTCCCGGCACGCGCTCGCCCGCGAGAGACAACGTTGGCGCAGGCAGCGTCTCCTAGCGAGTTTCTTGATTGAGAAATACCGACTGCTCGCGTTGGAGAAGCGTTCACCGGCAACCCATATATATATATATATATATATTATATGCACTGGATCTTGACTTGCAATGAAGTGCCGGTGGGAGATTTCACTTGTGCATAGTTGAACCATGAGGATTCGTAGCGTGCGCGTTAACTAAACTAATCCGGAACTCGGCACGATCTACGATGAACCTCCCGAGCTTCGCCCACTCATCATCATTCACTCCGTGGATATGCTGTAATTTTTTTTCTTTTTTCTGCGTGAGTTGGGATCGACGCTTTGAGAGCGTCATTAAATTGCGCGGCGATGTAAAATTTTACTGTTATTTGCACCGACTCCTCCACACAAGTGAACACTGCAGCAGAACTATTACCAGAGTGGCTCATAAAGACGTGACGTTGCGTGTCTAAGCAAATTGCGGGGAAAATGCACAAACGTAAACATTCACAGCTGCTAGCGCTTACTGCGCGCGGACGCCGTACGCCGCATTGCTGCACACTGTAGCTCGCAGCGATAAAGTACGGCCAAGCCGTAAATGTTCCCAGTGTCTTCACACCTAGTGAAATCAACTAATACTAGCCAAGTGCAGAGCGCGCGCCTGTGAAACCAGCGCCAGCGTCTCTGGGCTGCTTCCAGTGTGTTCCGCACTCGTGCCAGCGCGCAGCCTCCCAGTGTACAGCGCTTTCCAGCGAGCCTCTCACTGGTACCAGTGACATTCCAGCTATGCCAGCTTGTCCCAGTGCAACGCCGGCGCACCACCAGTGCAAGCCAGCGCTGCCAGCGTCCCAGTGTGTACGGCCCAGTGAAATATAATCGTTCCCAGCGCGTTTGCAGTGCTCCCAGTACGGAAAACGTACTGGAAATGCACTGGAGGCGCTGGTTTTTGCAATAGGGGTGCTCTGCCCCGGCTGGCCGCAAACATTTTATCGGACCCTCATGACGTAAGTGGGGGAAAGTCAATCGCAGCGGTCCTTGCGTGCCCATCGCACGACTCAACGGCAGTCGCGGTTGAAAGCTCATGTTGAGTAGCGTCGGTCTTTAACGATGAGCATATTCTGAACCTTGTAGTAAATTACACACGTAACGCACAGCACTAACGTTGCTCTGCTGGTGATCAGAAGGACTTGTGCTGCTACTGGCGTACTACCGTTTTACAAAATCACCAAAATCCTTTCCAGGGTTCCTTTAGAGAGAGACCCTGATACCAGCTGATTTTAACCGTTCTAAGTTCATAGAACATCAACATATTTGCACAGCGCAAGACTACGAGTAGTTACGACGTAACTACAGAAGAAGAGACAAGGACAGAAAGAGCGCTCTTTCTGCAGCGCTCTTTCTGTCCTTGTCTCTTCTTCTGTAGTTACGTCGTAACTACTCGCAGTCTTGCGCTGTGCAAATATGTTGATTCCCAATCACCAACTAGCCCAAGCATCTGTCTTTTCATAGAACATATCCTGGTTGGACGATTCTTGTAGAGCAAAGGCAGCACCCGAGCCCAGCGTACGTTGTGTACGGTGTCGTTTGCAAGGTGTACCGCAACGAGCCCTAACCGCGAGAGTTGCTATTACAGGAGGGGTTCATGGTTCCACCTTAGACGGTCCTGCCTACCGCGACCGTTTCGTGATGACCACGACAAGGCGGGCCAAATTCGACGTTTGTCCAACGTGGGTGCGGTGATCCACGCTCCACTGCGAGGCGATCGCCCTGCCTGCCTGAGTCATTTGGTTTAACTAAGTGAAAGGCACGCGAAGTCATGGAACCCAGCAGAGTGCGAGCAATGCCACGGTTCTCTTTTGCTCCGTTAAGCCAGCCTGTCATCCCAGTGGCGCCTCAACAGTCCCACAGCACGCTTCAGAGCAACGACGTCGAGATGACAGACGTGGAAGGGAGCTCCGAAGGCGCCGTTATGATGTCCGTCGTTGAGAGCGACGTTGAAATGGAGGACGTCTCAAATCAACCCGCCGTGCTAAACAACAACAAAACGCCTTCAGCTGTTTGTCGCCTGTGCGCTATGCTGGCGATGAGCAGGAACACGACACTCGGCACTCATCCCCCAATCAAGCGCGACACGCGGTTCGACAATGCGGGACGGCCTTTCTGTTAACGACACGTGGCCGATGGGCGGATATATTTCTGCGCAGAAATTGTTAACCGAGTTTTAAAAAATTGCGACAAAGTACCACTCCTATTCACGGCGTAAATTTCTTGGCAAATGAGGTGCCCCCCCCCCCCCCCCCAAAAAAAAGAACAATGTCGTCCTCAATTACGCTGGACCCTAGGTAAGTACCGGTAAGATGCAGACACTTTCTTCTTGGGGAGGGACAATGGAAAGCTGCCACTGATTATCTGTCAATGCCTTGCCGGATGCGCACGCCCCAGTTTTATCCTAATTACGTCAGCCTCATGGTGCGTACCAGTGGTCACTGCCTGCTCTAAGTAAGCGTGTTCGCATACCCCTTCCAGTGCCTCGCCACCTATTTCGGACAGCTCTGCTCTTTCGAGGCTACTGAACATTACTTTAGTCTTCTGCATACTAATTTTCGGACCTGCAATTATATTTTTCCTGTGTAGTTTAGTAATACGTGCTTTGCAATTCGCCCCTTTTTACTTAGCAAGGCAATGTCATCAGCAAATCTGAGGTTACCGAGGTACACTTTGTGGACCGTTGCACCCATGTGTTACCAGTCCTATATACCTCCTGTAAACGTGCTATGAACAACACTGGGGAAGATTGTATCGCCTTACTGCTATTTTTCTGCTCTATTTATAGAGGACTACGGTGCCTGTGGAGCCGATGTAGATGTATTCTTTCTGGACGTAATGCTCGTCTTAGCAGTGAAATTGAGCGCACAAAACGCTTCTCACCCGGCCGAATATATTCCACCCGTCAAAAAATGTTCCCCGAAGTTGATCTCAGTAGACGGGTTTGGGATTAAATATTTTGGTAATTTTATCATTCGCGATAACTACGCAAGGTGAGATGACAAAAGGGGAACATATCATGCGCTCGTTTCTTTATCGCAGGGATGTCCGCTCTGCTGTGTTCGACGACATAAATACAACGAAAAGATTACCGCGCAAGTGCTAAGCATTAAAGGACAGAAAGTTGAGCGAGTTGGTAACATTCCATAATCAAAAGAAGAGGCGTGCAGGACACGGACACAAGAAGAGAAGTGAACACCACGAACGCCGACTAGCAACTGATGCACAGCACAGAGGCGAAAAAGAAACGCTTTTATTGGTTGAGGCCTGGCATATCAGTATTAGTGGAAGTGCATGCGTGAGTCAACCGTCGATTAGCTTAAACAGGGAGGAGATAGAATGCCTTAGGAGTTGTCTATCGCGTAGACGGGCACGTGTAACCGATTGACAGGTGGCGCTACCATTCCGAGCATGCGCAGATAAGCTGTGTGTCTTCTTTCTTTTTCGCCTCTGTGCTGTGCATCAGTTGCTAGTCGGCGTTCGTGGTGTTCACTTCTCTTCTTGTGTCCGTGTCCTGCACGCCTCTTCTTTTGATTATGGAATGTTACCAACTCGCTCAACTTTCTGTCCTTTTGAGCTTCATTTCTAGTACCCTGAGCCCTTTTCCGTGTTCTCCTACTTATCTGCGCAATCCTGCTTCTTTAGCCTCTTTAATTGCTATATGTATGTTTCGCGCTAGAACTATGTCGTGGTTTAAACGCAATAATATCATTCCGATGGAAATTCAGATGTTGTGCGGTTTTCTTCTTCCTTCTATGGGACATGCGAACAGGATTTGCGCGATTATTTCAGCCGAAGCATGGCGGCAAGTCAGATTTTATCGTCAGTGCTTAGAAGCCAGCTGCGCCACCCGGGGAGACCGTCAAAGGAACCGCACTTGCGCCAATTGGTTGAGAGTTTCTGAGCAGCACGCGGATTTTTTGTGGAGGACGAAGCTACCGGATCTACTGCAAAGTAAGAGGAATTCTTTTTCTAATAAATCGCCTTCGGAAAAGGTAATGATTCTCGGAGACGCCGTTTTGGACGAGAACCACAAGAAAATTCTAGCATTAGGCCCTAAGTACTGTTTTCATCCTAACCTAAAAGAAGTTGACGTTTTAAGCTTACCTCGATCTATAACTAAGGTTATTCCGGAAGTTGAACGGTCTCGATGTATTTCAGATTGCTTCGCCAGCATCAAGCATTCGAACGATCACGTTAAGGCCTCTGACCCTATCCGACCGGTTGTAAATTACTGTGTGGAACATAAGCTTCGACCCGTTTTATCTGATAAGGAAGGTTGTTTTGTAATAATGCCGAATAGCACTTTTTCTGATAAAGCCTCAGCAGCTGTTGAAAAGAATTTTAGACCTGTGAAACTGAAACCTTCTGTAGTTAAACAACGAGCTGTCGATCTCCTTTTGAAACATAATCTAGATAAGGTAGCTTCCAGTGTTAAAAAGGCAAAATTGCTCACTTTAGAATTATTTTTCTCGGCGAAAACCCATAAGCCAGAAACTCCGTTTCGCTCGATTGTATCGGAGTCAGGGACGTGGCAAGTTTGTGTAGCTAGGTATTTACAGAAATGCTTAACTTCCTTAAGTTTTTCTGACCCCTTCCATGTACGTAATTCTCAGGCTCTAGTTCAGTTGTTAACAGAGGAAAATCCTGGCGACTGCACAGCGTTTAGCATGGATGTGGAAGATTTGTATTACTCGTTGCCGCTTGAAGGTTTACTAAATTGCGTGAAAGAATGTATTCAAGAACAAGGGCAAGAGTCCGGTTTCATAGATAGATGCGGAGTTTCCACAGGTACCTTTCTAGAAATTCTTTCCATGTACTTAACGTCAACATTAGTTGGATACAGGGAAGGCGTGTATGTGCAGAAATCAGGGATTTGTATAGGTTCAAAGGTAGCCCCTATTCTAAGTGACCTATACTTGAGCAAGTTTGACTGCCGTTTAAAAGAGGCCTTAGGGGACCGCATCATTAGGGTATTTCGGTATGCGGACGATTACTTGGTACTTTGTAGTAAGGATAATTTTGAATCCGTCGTCACCTATGTAAGCGATCAATTTAAACTTAATGGAGATGGTTTAACGTTTACGAAAGAACTACCGGAGAAAAACGTAATACAATTTTTAGATATCTCGTTGTCATTTGAGCGGAATCACGTGTGTTGGCAGTATTCCCCTAGAGCATCTAAGCCGTTGCTAAATTTTGACTCCAAGCATTCGAAAGTAGTAAAAAACGGAATAGCCTTGTCCTGTTTAAAGTCAGCCCTATCGAAGTCGTGCGTGCACCGTTTGACAATTAGCTTTAATGCGCAGGTTGAGCGCCTCTTAGATGCAGGTTACCCTAGACTAGCCATAGCCACAGTAGCTGAGCGTCTTAAGAAGTCGATTTCGACCGGAACAAAAGCGGTAGCAGAGAGTAACATTAACAAGAAAAAGGTCGTGAGTATTCCATACATCCACGCAGTTTCGCACCGGCTTAAGAAAGTGGGAAGTAAATATGGGGTTAATGTTGTGTTTACGGCTCCCAATAAGTTAGGAAGGGTTTGTGCTGCAGTGCATAGAAGAATTGAGCAGAAGGAAGGTAAGAAGCGAACCGATATCTGTCCGGTTAAGCACCTAGCCAAGAACAATTTCACCGACTGCCGCATGGGTGTAGTTTATAAGATTCCTTTTAGCTGCGGACGGTTTTATGTAGGGCAAACTGCGCGTTGTATTAATCAAAGATTAATAGAACACAGGAGGTCGCTATCAGGTGGGACGCCGTCCAATCTATCCTTGCACTGCCAGGTCTGTAGCTGCATGCCCGAGTTAGATAATACCGAGATCCTGTACAGGCATAAGAACGAAGATACGCTTTTATTGGTTGAGGCCTGGCATATCAGTATTAGTGGAAGTGCATGCGTGAGTCAACCGTCGATTAGCTTAAACAGGGAGGAGATAGAATGCCTTAGGAGTTGTCTATCGCGTAGACGGGCACGTGTAACCGATTGACAGGTGGCGCTACCATTCCGAGCATGCGCAGATAAGCTGTGTGTCTTCTTTCTTTTTCGCCTCTGTGCTGTGCATCAGTTGCTAGTCGGCGTTCGTGGTGTTCACTTCTCTTCTTGTGTCCGTGTCCTGCACGCCTCTTCTTTTGATTATGCTAAGCATTTCTGGGCGAACTTGAATCGATGAGCAGATGGACTATGTGGAACAGGGAATGTCGCTGGAGCGAACATTTCGACAGGTGGACTTGTCAGGACGGCAGCTGCCCTTCTCGAGGGTTCGTTCCTGTACGCCTTGCATGCTCTCCCCCGTCCTCAGCAGGAGAGGAGGAGAAGAGGGGCTTGAGCGAACAAAAAAAATAATGTGAAAAAGGAAATGATGGGTGGGGCACGGGGTGTGGGAGCTGGGTGACAGTAATGAGAGCTTTGCATGTTGCTAAGAAGTGACTTTTCCTTGAACAGGATCAGTACTTGAAAAGAGACTTTCAGGAAGAAATATTGTTAGCTGTTTGAACAGGCAAAATATACCTTAACCTTTTACCGTCATGGTCGTTAGCGCCCCACCGTGGTTAAAATGGACTCGTACTCCATTTGAAACGTTTATGCCTGTAGGCTGGAAGGTTACGATTCCCTGTACTTTCTTTCCCTCGGTAGTTTGCCTGAAATATATAAAGAACGAGTTCGTCAAAATTATGACCTCCCATATTGAAATGCTGTGCTACTGCCTACGGCAGGTTATTCGTGGTGTGCGCGCTGTGCCCGTTTAGCCCAACATTAATTGTCGACCGGTTCGCCAACGTGTTGTTCGTGGCCAATGTATTGAGCTAACATGTAAATAACGTTTGAACTACGTGGTGCAAGTAAACCTCGATTTTATGTGATGGACATAGTCAAATCCCGTGCTTTTCAATTTAAGATCATTTTTAATATGCCTACAAGTATTACATCTGGGACGGGATCAAGGTGTTACGCTGGTGCTATGCTGTGGGATTGCTTTGGCGTGCACTAACAGGTCATTAGGGAGATAGGTGAAAAAAAAGGAAGGTCCGTTGTCGGCGCCCCTCGGTGACCCGAGTGCACGCTGGCAGCACGAAGTGAGAGTCGCAGGCCGGTGAAAGGAACGTTTTATTCCACTGCGCCGAAAAGCGTCTGTCCGGGCTGAAGCCCGAACCTCCGCTTTTTTTTTTTTGGCCACCTTATATACCCTGGTTGCTCCGCCTCTGCATCCCCGACAGCCAATCACAAACGGCGATCGACACTCCGCTGTACGAACAAAAGAAAACTGTGAACAATACAGTGGGTAGGCTTGCTGCCCACCGCTCCGCGGGGGAAAGCATCAACCTAACCATGTGGCGACTGCAGACATTCCTGGACATGCTGCCTAACACCCGTGAAACCGGTTTCCAATTACCAGCTAGCCCGTTCCCGGCTGAACAATGAACTTCCACAGTGGTCGCCACCTGCCTAGCATGTCCGCCACGTGGCTTTGCGCCTTCTCACAAACCCGAACCACATTCCACAATGTTTGAGGCCGGAACACGGGGATAGGGATACCCCGCGCTTTCCACGTCCCGTATATGCCCGGCCATAAGCAGCAACATAATGCTCACACCCCTGAGACTGACTCCTCCCCCCTCAAGAGTGTTACTAGGCACTCGATGTCTATGTAACACGATAAAAAAAACACATTCTCTTCACCCAGTAATCATAACAAAAAAAAAACATGCACGATATAACAACACACAAAACAAATCGCCCACACCCTTCGGAACCTGCAACTTTGCCCAGCAATACCCCCATATCGCGACGCGCGGGCACATACATGCAAGAACATCACTTTTTCACATCACACACCACTAGATTGTCCTATCATGGGAGACACATTTCAAGCTCTCTCCGGTTCTCGAAGCACTCTCAAAGGGAGCAAATGGCACACAAAAAAAAAACAAAAAAAAGTCTCTCTCGAGGGTCCTCGCCGAAATCCACGAAAATACATACACAAACAATACAATATATATACACTGACCCAAGAATACACTGACTAAAACTCGCGGATGCTATTCGCACTGGATGGATGGATGGATGGATGCTATGAGCTTCCCCTTTGTAACGGGGCGGTGACATGTGCGCCACCAGGCTCGTAAGAAGATTTAAGAACTTTTTTTTCCTCTTTTAATTTTCCTCATGCCTTTTAAATTTACTTCAATCAAATCGATCATGCCATATCAAAAACGGAATTTCATATCCCAGTTCCCTGCCCCTTATGGCAGAAATTCCATATTCCATGTCCGTAGACTGTCACGCCGCACCGCGGCGCACGGCAGAAATACTACGAGGAGGATAGGCAGACGACGCGCTGTACTGTTCGTCGCCGCCGCACTTTTGTGTACGTATTTGCGCGTGACGCCCAAAAAGCACAACAGTAACCCCGTATGCTGCGTGTCCCAGTGCACAAAATGAGCTGTTCACAGTGAGATAACCCTGCATTCCTCCCTCGAAGATCCGTTGCGAAAGAAGGAATGGATAGTGAGGTTTCGCATCGGAAAGCCTGTGACGCCGCCGATGAGAGCGTGCAGCGCACATTTCCCTCCCGGTAATTTCTTCTGGAGCAATGCTTTTTGGCTAAACCGCACAGTGGTCAGGCTTTATGTCGCATTTACGGTGAGAAGGCCGTTTCTGTAGAAGCGCGCACCTGCTAGCGTGGCAACGCACCAGTTAAATGTAAGAGACATCTGCGAACCACTGCAAGCCGCAAAGTTGCTTGTTTGCGTGGTATACTCGCATTTTTTTTCACATATTACACGCAGTCCCACACAACAACGAATGTTTATATTTCAGTCAGTGCTGACATCGATTCACATTAAACGGGCATTTTTGATCACGATCTAGGCCGATCCTGTTTTGGCTCTATCTGGAACAGATGCTGGTACGCGTGCACTGTTGATCGCGTGGTCAAGCATGATACACTGATCTCAAGACGATCGGCATATGCGCATCGCGATTCGGCTCCGAACTCCTGATTCGGCCCACGCCAGCGCTAAGCTCTATCATGATTACGTTGGACCATGTAGCAGTGACCACCGTTGATTGCGATTAAGAAATGTAACCCTGATCGATCCCAGTCGCTATCACATGTGCCCGTGTGACGCCACTATTTACTCACTTCGGTAGCTCGCTGTGCAGAAAATACGGTTAAAAAAATATCACCCAGTCGGTTGCGATCTACAGTGACAAGCTGCGTCCGTGTGACACAAAGCAGTTTGCACGCGTGTACTTTCAACGGATCCTGCGAGTGTCTTCTCGATGTACGTGAAGAGACGCACGGCACGCCTCTGGATCCGCAAGTGACAGTTTTTGCTCACATATTTCTGCCATTTCACTGCGACTTCTTCGCGGTGTGCAGACTTCTTCGTGCTGTGAGCACCACGTAAAAAGAGGCTGATGTCAACAGCTCTGCCTTCACAGAAGCTTCCAAAATGGTCGCTAATGAAATCGGCTTCGCAAGAGGAAGCTAATTTGTGTCGGACATGGTGAGAAACCCGTTGACGCTTCTGTACGACACGCGGCGAACGGCGTACACTCCGGGCATGCGGATAGTCTATCCTCCTCCAGACAGCCATTTTGGCTCGACTTGCGCGCCACCTATAGTTCGCGGACATTGCGAATAACAGAATACTACTTGGAATATTGCAAAACAAATACAGGCAGCTCGGAAACACAAAGAAAAACAAAACTTGAGAAAGGGCTTCCACTACCCTGTCGACTGCGCCAGTTAAAAAAAAGGAAGGTCCGTTGTCGGCGCCCCTCGGTGACCCGAGTGCACGCTGGCAGCACGAAGTGAGAGTCGCAGGCCGGTGAAAGGAACGTTTTATTCCACTGCGCCGAAAAGCGTCTGTCCGGGCTGAAGCCCGAACCTCCGCTTTTTTTTTTTGCCAGGGAAGAAGAGCCACCTTATATACCCTGGTTGCTCCGCCTCTGCATCCCCGACAGCCAATCACAAACGGCGATCGACACTCCGCTGTACGAACAAAAGAAAACTGTGAACAATACAGTGGGTAGGCTTGCTGCCCACCGCTCCGCGGGGAAGCGTCAACCTAACCATGTGGCGACTGCAGACATTCCTGGACATGCTGCCTAACACCCGTGAAACCGGTTTCCAATTACCAGCTAGCCCGTTCCCGGCTGAACAATGAACTTCCACAGTGGTCGCCACCTGCCTAGCATGTCCGCCACGTGGCTTTGCGCCTTCTCACAAACCCGAATTACATTCCACAATGTTTGAGGCCGGAACACGGGGATAGGGATACCCCGCGCTTTCCACGTCCCGTATATGCCCGGCCATAAGCAGCAACACAATGCTCACACCCCTGAGACTGACTGGTGACTATTTGTATTTCTGGAAATTCCTTTCTAAGGCGCTCGTTGCTTATTAGTATTAAATAATATTTTCCGTAAATATTATCCATGTTTGGAAATGCACTGGATTATTTTGTTATGAATGCTAGCGACTAGTCGGTCTGCGCTTTAGGCTCTCTTTTTTCTAGTGCTGGTTTCCTATTTGGTTCACCCGCGTCACTGTATGCCTTGTTAAGCGCGTCGCGCGTGATTTCTTTCAGCTAAGGTTGCCTTTAGATTGCTTGTGTGGTGAACTTAATCCGCGTCATAATCCGCGCCATGTAACGGAGGCAGCTGCTAGGTTTCAGCGGCGACGATGGCGAAAGCTGTGCTTCTAATTTCCACATGAATATGTCGTCGTTATCGTGACGTAGGGTTGCGTGGAGCCCAGGCCTCACTTTGTAGCCTGGCAAGGGTTGAGATAAGGCTGGAGTTTCGACAACAAGAGGGTTCGCAGACGCCACTTATTCACATGGTTAAGTAGACTCGACGGTCCGCAGAGGGTATTTATTTTATTTATTTATTTATCTATTTATTTACGTATACTGCCATCTTGCACAGCAAGATATTGCAGGAGTGAGTATACATGTATACATAGACTAGAAATACAATATGGAGAAATGTATACATTGAAAAAAAGATAATTGCATCAGGAAGCATACACAGTTCATCAGTGAACAAAGTTGAGCAATTGTTCCACAAATCCTCATTGGACAACTCGCGCAGGGGGCCGTCAAGACCATTCCAAATGTCAATAGTATGAGGAAAAAAGGAAAGCTTAAAACAATCAATGGACGATTTCATCATGAAGAAGGGTGGAGGGTATATCAGGTGAGTGGTGTTTAGGAACTCTGATAATGGCTCCGTCGGCGTGTATTTGGATACACCTCACTTTCTGCGGATCATCGAGTCTGTTAACGAAATGCGCTCTCGGATCAGGCAATTCTGGTAACAGATGTCTCGTCCCGATACACGAATCACAGGAGGAGCCTAAACGCTCTCAAAGGCAATACGGGATATTGAGCGAGCGGCTAAGGTTTACATCGCATTACTGTAATAAGTTCTTACAATGAATTACTTTGTATTCAACTCAACCAAACTTCCTGCAAATTTTTGGCACCAGCATAGGAACCCCTTTTGCACCGACCTACGCAAACATCTCCATGGAGCAATAGACCTGTCCTGGGGTACGTCACGAAAAGGCAGTGACGTCAATCACGTGACCCTAGAGCGCAGTTGCGAAACGACCACTTGGCGAAATTGGCAAAGCGCTGCAGTGTGTTCGGTTTGGTTCCATGCTGCCGTACGGATGGATCAACTTTGTACTGGTTTGTTGTGCGCGTGCACTGGCTCTTTGACATGGCGGTTAGCTGTTGCGCTGTAAGATGTGCATAACGCGGGACAAAAGGCAGCAGAGAGAGAGAGAAAACTTTAATTCACAAATAGGTCCGGCGATTGTGTCGGGGTAGGGCCACAAGCACCCCAGCCTAGGTGACGGCCTCGAGCCCTTGCTGTGGGAATGCACAGGGAGCGCACAGCAGGATCCCCTTATTAGGAACGGGGCAGTCTGTGACCGCGGGGCGCGATGGGGGGCGTGCCTGCTCAGCCAAAACCTCGCTGATCAGCTCTGGGCCAGCCGGCACGCCGACGAAAGCCGCCCGTGTCCAAAAGGCAGCAGAATCGATTTCTTGTTTTTCCTCTTCTATTTCCGAAAGACAACAGTCCATGGAAAGCGTGGGTGCAAGCTATGCGCCGCGTAAAATTGCAGCCGTCATACAGCAGCAGGGTTTGTGGACTACATTTCATCGCTGGTAAGTGAAGAGCCCGTTACCTAGAGCTTTTAAGCGTTTTGTTATTTGCGCTTCCACAGTATTTGTGAGTATGTGTATGTTATCAACTCGAGTGCGCCTTCTCCAATTATTGAGCACCCGAACTGGGTATACCTAACGTGTTTGCTTTCAAGAGCCTTGAAACACAAAGAAAGAAGTGTGAACGTTGCGAACGCACTTTGAAACGGAAACAAACCTCCAGTAACTTAAGTGATGGTTCCGAACGTTGTGCAGATTTTCGCATTTCGGGCTCATTTTGCTGCAACTCCAAAAGAAAATTCTGCTTGTGTTTTCGGACGCGATGGGCAGTATCGGTCTCGCCTGTTTTCGACCGGGTAAAAGTTCAGTTCTTGAGCATAAAAGAGAAAGAAAGGTAAGGTGAGGGCCACAACTCACCCAGCCATGCAGGTACAGTGCGCAGTAAGGACGCTACCCACTGCTCCTAGCTTGATCATCACTCGAAATACTGCAAACGAGGGATATTTGTCGGTCCGGCAAGGGACGTAAGAAGGACCTGCAGCAATGACGCGAATTGTTCGCACGGTCCCCCCCTCTCCTATTGAGGACAGGGGAGAGTGTGCAAAGCATACAGAAACGAACGCTCGAGAAGGCAGTTGCTGTCCTGACAAACGCAAGTCCACTTGTCGAAACGTTGGCTCCAGCGACATTCCCTGTTTTCTAGATTGGTTTTAGCGATCATCGATTCAAGCCTCCATCTTCCCCTGAGCTTTACTTATAGTCTAGCGAACTTAAGTAACTTTGACCGTATCTATCTATCTATCTATCTATCTATCTATCTATCTATCTATCTATCTATCTATCTATCTATCTATCTATCTATCTATCTATCTATCTATCTATCTATCTATCTATCTATCTATCTATCTATCTATCTATCTTCTCGTGGTCGCCTCGTTCACCTTGTATACCCCAGTACTTGAGAGGTAGGGTATAAATGTATGACGAACATGGATGTCTGATCTTAACATCACTAGCATCATATACTCGTCATGCACAACACGCTTCACGATACTGCAATTACGCGTATTTTCTTCGCCTCACAAGGCGCACTGCATCCAGGATCGGCCCACACATTGGACGCATGTCAATTACGCGTGCATGTCTGGACCCAGACACGCGTGTAAATTACCAGGCGTTACGAGGATATCGAACACGGGCCCTTAAGGTACGAAGCAAGCTCGCTATATACAACTAGGTTACGGCGGCTCCTGCCACACAGTTATATAAAGGAAATAAGAACTGCATTTGCAGTCGTAATGGCGGTGCTTGTGTAAAATGCATTGCGCGCTTCTAATGTGCGATCAGCATAGCAATCTCGGTATGCAGTCTCGGTATGCTTTTGCGCACTTTTTCTCGATCCCGTAGAAATACTTGAACGAACGACGCTTATGATGGCCCATGAACGCACCGCGAATAGGGCATTTTTCTTCGACATAACAGACATCTGTTGTTTGGGCCAGCGTTACGCGTGCCAACGTTACGTCGTACCATGATCCACCGTGCTGTCGACATTCCTGGTTAGCTCACGTTAAGCATACTTATGAGTGGATACTAATGCGCTTTGCCACAACGAACTTGATTCCAAGCGTCACACTCGTATGAATGGCAAGAAATTCGTCATAGGCAATGTCCTCGCTGACTTCTTCGCATGACGCCAATTCCCACCAATGCGTGTTTATACTTCTGCTTCATTCTGTTCTTCGTTGCCTGCCACTGGTTATATGTAGGCATCGATTTCCAGACCCTGCCACCTCGTGGGTAACTAGTTCTTGCACACATTCCATCTGCTAGGGTGTCTGCTTCCCTCTGTAGTATTTTCGCTTATTCAGTATATTGTAGTGATCTGAATTCCCTGCACATACATCTTTGCCATGTATAGATGTTGACGCCCGGTTCATCGCTCATCCTACTCAGTGGATGCGCGCCATAATACACGTGATGACGATCATCATCACCATCATTAATGGGTTGTCATGCTGCCCGAAAAAGGTCACCGACGGGCCCTAGGCTCACATCAACGGCCAACCGTATACGGCGAGGAGGGGCAAATGCACGGAACTGGCAAAGGGAACCGTTGTCTGACGCGGGACACCATTTCCAGCGCTCAGCCTCAGGGAGGCAGGCCAAATGGTGCTCATCAGTAATGACGCAAGTTAATACATTTGCAGTAGCTTCTCGGTGCGTTGCAAGCTTCTCGCTGCGTCGAATGCCTTGCCGCAAGCCAGCTGTTGAGTAGATAGGTGTTCATATAAGCGTCATATAAAGTTTTGTTCGAAGAAATCAGTGATAAGACTTACAGATGCGGAGTTGTCGTAAGCTCATGCAGTGAACAGTGCTCCGTCAAATTTTGCAGCTATTTGCGCTCCCTGGCAGAGCTATCAATCTGAGCACAATGTTGCCCCATTGAAGAGAGTCACCTGTTCAACTTGAGGCTAATCCTCGTTCTCTTCCAACCTGCTCTGTTTCGTCCTTAAGAGCAGACTTCTGCTGTTGGGCGACAGCTGACAGAAATCACGAGCAACCCTTAGGTTGCGCATGCGCTTCTGTTGAGTTTAATACTAGCTTAAGTTAAATAAACAGGGTTAATCACAAGCAAACGCATCCTTCTGTTTTGATATGAATGATGCACTAGTCCCTCAGAACATCGTCTGCTGAACGGTTCGAGCGAAAATTTGTCTGCGCTGCTCCTTCGGCATCCTGAACATAATGGCGCACCGCGATTCGGTGCTGTGTAAGCGACAAATATCCGGAATATTTTCTAAAGCTGATGATGATGATGATTTGTGGGGTTTAACGTCCCAAAACCAGCTCTGATTATGAGAGACGCCGTAGTGGAGGTCTCCGGAAATTTCGACCACCTGGGGTTCTTTAACGTGCACTGACATCACACAGCACACGGGCCTCAACATTTCGCCTCTATCGAAATGCAGCCGCCACGGCCGGGATTCGATCCCGCGACCTTCGGATCTGCAGCCGAGTGCCATAACCACTAGACCACCGTGGCGGGGCATTTTCCAAAGTTGGAAACGGCACTACGTAGGTGCACCTACGTAGGCGCTTTTATGGGCTTCAGTATTTTTTTTTTTTTTTCTGCGAGGTGGTCAAGTTGATCGATTGCTTTCTGGGGTTTTAGGTCCGAAAGCCACTTTGTGATTATGAGGGACGCCGTAGTGGATGGCTCCGGAAATTTCGACCACTTGGTTGCTTTTTAAAGGAGTATTGACACGAATTATTGACATTCTTGTATTGATGCTGTAAATAAAGGCACTTGGGTGGAGAAGCCCGAAAAGATTGTTGTGTTGCCTCGCAACGCAATGAATATATTTTTAATACGGATCACTTGAAATACCACTATTGGTTTCGATTTCGAAGGTGCGGTTTTCTAGTGACGTGTGAACACAGTAGGACGTACATATAAGTCGCTTAGGGGCAGCAATTCGTGATACCATCGCTGCAACTATGTCGGCTATGGCCAATTACACGTGGGGCACGCAAACAACGATGATTTCACGGTCGTCCAGCGACTTTGACACCGATTTCGGCGATTTTTAAGAGACTGTGTCCATACGTCTTGGTAGTGTCCATTCCGCTGGGGCTGGCTTGCAATGCCGGGCGATGAAAGCATTGAAATCAAACTAAAATACCTTGTACGTCTTTCCTGGCTTCGATGTGTGGACAGCGTAAACAATGAATCGCTAGAAAACGAAAGATGCATGCTCTCCGCCGCCGCAAAATCGTGCCACTATAGTCCTTTAACGCACACTGACACTGCACAATACGCGAACCTCAACATCCATGGAAATGCAGCCGCTGCGGCGCCTATTCGATCACGTGACCTTCGGATCAGCACCCGAGTGCCCCTAGAGCGCCGTTACGGGGCACGCGGTAGTCATGTGACACTGCGAATAAATAATAGGTACATTGCCCAAGAGGAGAAGGGCAATGCGGCATCAGCATACACGGCAGCTGTCGATTAAAATTATGCGCTGTAGTTTATCCACATTTGAAAAAAAAAAAACGCGTTTTAAATTGATCGGCGAAGTTACTGTGTGTGCAATAAAAATGACGCGCTTTACGAAGCATGATGATGTGCGTGTTTTTCGAGATTGCCGCCCCGCCACGGTGGTCTAGTGGCTAAGGTACTCGGCTACTGATCCAAGGGTCGCGGGATCGAATCCCGGCTGCGGCGGCTGCATTTCGATGGAGGCGAAATGTTGAGGCCCGTGTGCTGTGCGATGTCAGTGCACGTTAAAGAACCCCAGGTGGTCGAAATTTCCGGAGCCCTCCACTACGGCGTCTCTCATAATCAGAACTGGTTTTGGGACGTTAAACCCCACAAATCAATCAATCATCAATTGTTCGAGATTGCCTCTTTATTGTTCCACATTGCCCCTCGTGGGCTCCAAATGGCTAATTTTGCAGGTTTCTGTCAACTTCACTAAGCGGCTGCCTGCATACACGCGTTTATTCACTCACTTCGCTGTTTGCTTGCGATTGCTTTCTTTCTTACGACATCGGCATGGGAACGGTGATCAGCGACATTTGTCCGCAGACGACAAAGTGCAATGCGCGCCGCGTGACGTGTCGAATCGCTGCGCAGCGCGTGGCGGTTTGGAAGCTTCGGTGCCGAGATGGCCTAGCCGGACCCAATCGAGCACCAAAGGTCCTAGACGCCACAAGGTAAGCGATGGCGCCGACGTTTTCATGTGGCCGGTGCGAGCGAGCGCTGTTACGAAATGCTATCCATCCTTGTTACTCGGCATGGTACTGGCTGGCGTATAGCTTTAATCTGTTGCCAGACTGCCGACGCCTAATAACAACGTCAAGTATAGCAGATAAATTGTGGCCGAGGTGTTGTATCGGCGCGGCCGTCAGGGACGCCGGCTCCGGCAGGAACAAAGGACCGGCACGGCGGCCGGCCTGCGGTGGAGACGCAACCAGGACCCGAGCGGTAAATCCATTTATTCAGGGGAGGTGAGGGATTACAAAGGACTGCACTACACCCCGTGGGGAGAATAGAACGCAACTGAAACAGGAACTGAAAGCCGACATCACACGTGGTTTGCCCGTGTCAGCCAGTTAACAGCCTTCGGCGCTCTATTTTGCTCGTGTCACTATAACGCGAGAGAGTCAGCCGCTGACACCAATGCGATTCAGTAGTACGTGTTCACCGTTTTAATGGCGCTCTCACTATTACTTGTGCCACTATACCGCCAGAGCCAGTCGCCGGCGCTCCTGGCTGTCGCAGTAGTGACACGAGCCAAATAGTGAGAGCACCGCGAAGCGGCGACCTATTCTTGCGGCCCAGCAGTGACACCGGCAAACCACGGCCCCACGGCCACAATTTGTCTGCCATAGATGTTGGTGTTTTTAGCCGCCGGCAGTGTCGCAGCAGATTTCGTAAGCTGCGCCAGTCGGTACCCTGCCTCTTTCTCTAGTGAATTTTCCCACCCTCAAGTGCGAAATTTAGCATGCAAGCGCAGATATTTTAGCTCCGTGAAATCCCGGCTTCGGGTTTGCGTGTGCCTGTTTTTGGAGCATGTGCGTAGAAAAAGGAAAGGTAAAGAAATGTCTCCGACAGAACAGTCTGAACTTACCGTGCGCACCGAAATCTCAGAGAGAAAAAAAATTACGGACAGCACAATAGGCCACCGGGGGCCGATGGTTTGAGTGTCTTCACAGCGTCAACTTATCTGCGTGCCATGTTAGAGTATTTTCTCGCTTTCCGTATGGCGTGCAGGCAAACATTAGAACCCAACGTACATCCTTGTGGCCGTGTTCGTTCACGCCGTTTTGCAGTCTACGTACGTAGTACATCCTGGCTATTAAATTTGGTAGCAAAATGATGCAAGTTTCCCGAACACCCCACGTGTTTTGGACACATAATAGGACGGCTTTATGAGTCCTCTACCGTTGAAGCCCAACGCCAATCCCGCTCGCTCATTCGCAATCCAACCCAGTCTAACCACAATCCAGTATTACAATCCGACCCGACCTAATTTGGCACCGTGGATGATACAAATAAGCAAGCAAGGGCATAGCGGGGATCAAGTGAAGCCTGAAAACGCCAGCCCGAAAGTCATCACGTGACTTCCAACACCGTAATAGCCTCGCTCTGTACATGCGAGAAAAACGACCAGGGATTGCGAAAGAAACATGCAGCTACCACCTTCAAACGCTGCATACGCATCTTGAACGCATAGCAAATACGCGGCACTTCGAGGCTCGTTTGCACCGTTGCCGTCGTTTTGACTGCCACGTGCGCCATCAGCGCTGAGCGTGCGTTATAGTCTGCTTCGTAAGTTCCGTGCAGCACTGTGGAAGCTACAGGCCTCTTCGGCTAATCCGGATGGCACATGGTAACCGCGTCTTCCCGCGGCGGCATCTGCCAATGGCGGGCGTGGCAGCTGCAGCCTCGGAAGGCGCAAGCGGGGCCCTTGTTAGCACTGGCGGATCGCAAGTGCGCGTCCGAAGAATGGTATTTCCTCTCGCTTCGGAAGAATTCTGCGGTCGGTGGCCTCGCAGACTTGGCTGGGCTGCACGGAACTAGTGAAACAGAGTATACAGGCGCTTCGTTTGGCGGCAGGACCTACGAAGGCGTATCATGCAGCTCAGTTCAGCACGCTCTCGCCGTTTCACCGAGCGCTGCCCAACGATTGATAAAAGGAGCCGCATCCAAATATATAACAAACAGAATATTCAGATACATTCCGTATAGCAACAAGTAAGCTCTGAGTGCTTTCCTTTTGCTCATACTCTTCACAGAGCGCCTGTATCTGCGCGTGCGATGGATTTCTGTGGTAGCTGCGTTCCAAAACAATGATATGATTATAAGGGGGACGCCGTAGTGGAGGGAATTTCGACCAGGTCGGCGTGCCTGCTCGTGACGTCTATATTATTTCGACGTCTATGGTACCAGACGATGTGCGTTGTTACATGTAGTACTCTCTTGGTCGTGTGGCCCTGCACGTTAGGTGCCTTGGTAACGCGACAATGTTCAGTAACATGGTTGACTGTGCTCGAACTGCAAAAGCTTACGTTGAGGGTTGGCCACGCGAATTATTCTGGACACTTAATTCAATTTTTAGAGTAGGCCGAGGTGAGTTGTGAACGCGTGGGTCCACTGAAATTTTGAATTGGGAAAAGTCAGTTTAGGCACGGACAAAGCATCAAGGTTTGGGGCAAACGGTCATTTTTCCCGGAGCACGGCAGGCACGAGTGTCAACGAAGCAAGGTTACGCACGTCGTGTGTTGCAGAAAAACAGGAACAATTAGCGCACTCCCTGCTTGCTCCCTCCCATGTGATGATAGTTTTTGTACAACGTCTCCACGCTGGGGCCCATGCGCGCCAACAAGGCATGGCGGCGAGGGCAGCGTTAGTGAGTATATCATTAAAAGACAAATTCGTCGCAGCGGGCGCGCGGCCGCCGCCATGGCGTCGTCGCTGTCCAGCGGCGGCGCACGTAACAGCCTGGTCGTCTTCGTCGAAGGCCAAGCGTTTCACGTCGAACGCCCTCTGCTCACCAAGCACAGCCAGTTCTTCAGGAAGACGCTCGAGAAGCGGGAGAACCGGAACAAGCACAAGGTATATAGCGATATGCGTTGCACTTGGCGACGTTTCGTTTCTTCCAGGATAACAATCGACTATACGGATGACTGTAGGCCTAGCTGATGCGCCTGCTTCCGTGCTCCTAGCACGCAGTGCCATATATATTGAAAAAGAAAAATCTATTTATGCGTCCACCTGTGTTGCCACCGCCTATGGCCGCGTGTATTCGCTTTATATTAGCGCAGTTTAACAGGGGACGTGTGCACACCAAGTACGACCTTTTCCCACTAAATGGCGCGAAAATGAATACGTATTGCACCGGCAATGCTTTTATGCAGCCAGTGATTAATGCGAACTGCGGAGGTCTACCTCTCCGGAAGCCGAAATTAAAACCAAGATATCCCGGAAGGAAAAGAAAAAAGTCAAACCCCTACGAAAAGGTGGAAATGGTTCTAGTTGATGTTCGTATATGATTGACCTCATCAAAGTGAAATAGGTCTAGTTGTTCCTGTAATCAGAAACTTCATGTAAGTGCCTGTTATTTCCGAGACAACAGAAGTAGCTGCTGCCTCCGCTGTCAACACAGCTAGGAAAATGACGTTCGGCAATATACGTGGAGCCTACGCGTATAGGTACGCTTAAATTCATAGTCGTTTGGACTCGATTCCGCCATCTTCCCAAAGTATAGGGACACCCTATAGGGTGTTAAAAAGAGAATCCTTAGCCTATAGCGGCAGTTGCGTGCTAGCTTGCAACAAAACTGTGTATATGTAGCCTTCCCAATAACTCCGAGAGGGGAACCGTCCAACTAATGTGACTCAACCATCCTCCTCTCCCTCGACGTTGACGCTATGTTAAGTCGTTCTCTCCCCGCCAAGTGGATACTGAGAATCTCGCGGGCTACCGCCGTAACGATGCTTAAAGGAAGAAGGTGCATGCTAAAACCATTTTGCTTTTTTCAGAAAATCTAAGGCTCCTTCGAGCAAATTAGGCTTGAGAACTTACCTTCTTTTTTATGAAAGCCAATGTTCTTCATTTTTCCAGACACTAGACATGAATCATATGAAATCCTTATCGCCATTTAGTTTGGATAGGTTAAAGTGATATTCTTGTAAGCCGCATAAGGCGCGTTTTCCTAACTCACATCGACTTTCAGATGAACAGCATCCCTCATTTTGTGTTAAGTGTGCGACGCAGCGTGAAGTACGAGGACACCAGAGCATTTTCAACGCTTCCTATGCAGCCGCTCATCTCTGAGTGACTACTCATCGGGCCGCACGTTGGCACAGACGACTGCTTATCTGCAGGCACTACACTGTCGTTCAGTGTTTCAGCAGCTATGTCAAAAATTATAATCATAATGAACGTAACCAAAAGTGGGCTGCACATGTTCTTCCGGCGCCAAGTTCACTCGCCTGTATATATGCTAGAATAAATTAATCACTTCAGAATAATCGTGCAATCTAATTATATACGCTCTGATGACGATGAAGCACTAAATACGCACGAACGGACACACGTCTGTCTCGCGCAAGAATATAGAGCGCTTTAGAATAAGTGGCTGAATTTGACACGTTGCAGACAGTCCCTCAGAATTTGTACTTGACGGCATTAATTAAGTTTCTGTAAACTGATTGTGGGCAGGGTGACGGTGCTACACGTACGTGAATAAGCAAATGGGCATGTGCCACTCATTTGCCGGCCCGTTTCCGCTCGCTTCCGCTCCTTGTCTTTCGGCATACCTTGTTTTGACACCTGAATGGTCCAGTTTGTTGATATCTTAATTTTCGCAAGTTAACAGCGCAATACGCAAAGCCTAACCAGCCCCACTTTTTCCGCTAAACTTAACATGCTGCTTGTCCATGCTTTATTCGTCACTTGCAATTTCTTTTTATTCTTGTCATATGCGGCTGTAAGTTATTGCATTAGGAACCGGACTTTGTTAACCCTCGAATAATGAACAACATTGCGCGTAATATCGCTCTATTCTTCGAGAAAGCCAAAACCGTGTTTCATAAGCACCATCTTTTCCACTTCTCTTGTAACGGCGATTAGCAGATAAACGCATAAACCCCCGCCCAAACTGAACATGCTTTGTTCGGCTTCCAGCTCAAATTGTCGGGCGTATCCGCAGCGACATTTGCCGTGCTACTCAAGTACATGAACACGGGCGAATTGGAAGTAACATCGGAAAATGTGGACGACGTGTTCAACGCAGCCTTCCGGCTTCACATGTCGGATGTTGTCAAGCACTGCATTCAGGTGAGCCTCAGAGAGAGATATGGTGAGTCAAAAAATAAAAAAGGAAGCCTCTACACATGTAGCACCGGAGTATAACAGGTTTCATCCGACTGAAATAAAAATTAATAGGCCCACTGCCAAAGAGAATTTTGTTTACGAAAAAAAAATAAAGGGGGGGGGGGATGTAAACAGTACCTCTAGCGCCACCCCACCGAGAAGAACGGGCCCAGTCAGCAGAATTTCTTTTCTTAGTGACAATATTGTTTGTTTACTTGCTCTTGACTCACATGAACGAGAAAAAAATAGATGTGGCTGATCGCTCTACCAAAGGGATCGGTATAGCACGAAAGTGCATTGTCTCTTCGCATAAGCAGGTGTTACACCGAGGTGAATTTGCCCACTGCTATCGGTGTTCCGCCGGTACAGCAGCGTTTGGCGTGGATGAACCCACGTCCACGCATCGTTTCTATAACATCAAAGACCAACCCCTGGTGGTAGCTGAAGTAGTTCACGTAATAATTGGACACAGTCCATAGTAAATGCTGCGCGACAAAGTTTTAGCCATATTGCGCCACATTGACCCGTCAGCATCGTTGCCGTGCTTGGGCGCCTAACGCAGCAGTGTTATTGTTGGCATCGCGCTCGACGAGTGGTCGGTGCGAACGCTACCCACTACAAAAGGTGACCGGCGCACATAAGCTGTACGAACCAACGTTCGCATGATTGCGGCTATGTTCTTCCTTACCACACTTCTTTCTGATGCAGGCGTGCCGAGACGGACTTTGAAACGCGCCTGGAATAGTGTCGCCATCCAGGAGAGTGAGGGGAAGCTGCAGTGATTCACTTCGCCTCTGCTGGGTGGCGGCACCGTTCTAGGCAATGTGCGCCTGGATGCGCTGAGCCGGTCGAGAGCGTCGCAGAAAGGACGAAAATAAGGCGCGTTCGTAAGCGTCGGTCGTGTGCGGCATCAGCGCAGTGGTAGAGCATCGGCCACCTATCGTCGTGGAGTGGGCCCGATTCCTATAGTATCAACAGAAGCTTTTCTGAGTGTTTTTCTTTGTTGTCTATGTTTATTTTACCGCGCCCTGTCCGTTACGGTAGTGAAGTATGTGTCGTGGTGGACCCCGGCATATAACACTTTCGTGTTAAAAAAAAGACAAAGAAACATCGTTGGTTTTTCTTTCGTCGGCTTGAGTGGCCCAGTTTTCCTTCCTTGAGATTGCTCTCCAGGGGGGCCAACGCAGCTTCGTCCCTCTGGGCGCCCCTGCATATGGCTTTCCTCGCAGTAACCAAGAAGTCTTCGTGGTGCGCGAAGGAGTGACTTAATTATACGCCAGGTTCTTGCAGAATGGATTATTATACTGCACATTTTGCAGTTACGATAAGGACGATTGTACTAGTATGCAGAAAAAAAGCAGAGAGAACTAAAGAAAAAATTACCAGAGAGAGAGAGAGAGAGAGAGAGAGAGAATCTAGTGGAGGAAAAAGGTCGTAAGAGACAGGCAGATGTCGAGATGAAGTATCACAGGATTTATTATGTGTATTGTGCAGCATATTCGGAGAATTTTCACGCAAGGGCTACGTGCAATATCAAAAGTACATTGGAAAACACGAGCGAAACTTGAACATTGCGCTACAAGATTTATGGGGGTATCCGCACCGCATTGGTTGTTGGTTAGCAGGTAAATGTTGGCAACACGAAGATTAGACACTCTCCACAGAAGCAGCATATTCCGCCGAGCCTCGTCGTTGCCAGCCACCTCCTCTACATTAAGACAAGACGTGGGAGTCAACGCGTTTATTTTATTTTATTTTATTTTATTTTATTTTATTTACACTACCTTCCAGGCCTTCAAGAAGGATATTGTGTAAGGGTTGAGATGCATTGTTACAGCAGCATTAAAAAAAAAAGAAGGCATTAGTAGAACAAAAGGGAAATCCAAGCGGCGTAACCGCATCAGAAATAATGTTAACACAAAGATAAACAGAGATAGCTGAAAAAGCACTCGCGGAAAAATGTCACGTTATAGCGACCACCTCACGTGGCACTGATGCGGCAACTTGCACACCTACATAATCCAAACGATCTAAGGAGATGTTTGGTAAGCACGCAGAAAGAATTCAGGCATGACAACAAAGCAAGCGTGCTACACGGCTCAAGCGGAAAAATATTCATTAGTATAACACGAAATGCGCTTTGTTTTGATTGGGAGGAAACGTTGTCTGGAACACCGTTCCATAAACTTATTGCACGAGGTAAAGCTTAAAAATTGAATGCGCAAGTATTGCCATAAGCTCGGGTGTAACTAAAGGAATTATGCAGCCGTTGTGAAGTTACGGATGCTTTTTTCAGGTTTGGTAATGACAGGCGAACAGCTTGTATGAATCTATGAAGCAGTAATGTGGTTGCAAAGAGAGGTCGAATTTTATCTTGGTTACACGTGACAGATTGCTGTAATTTTTTGTTGTCAAGCGGCTCGCTATATTCCAGATGCCTTCCAGGGGGTCGAAGAGTATTTTTGATAGGGATTTTCCATATTACAAGCAACCCATATCACTCCATTTCTAGCAGGAAACCCACCTTCGGGAGAGGTATTGTAATGTAGTGGAATACCTTGCTCACAGTAGCTGCTTGGTTGTCTTGTACACTGCCATGGAGGAAGAAAAGAGGAAAAAATGCGATTCCGTCAAAGAAAAAAAAAGACGCTAATTTTTGCAGCCTTCAATTTTTTTTTTGGGGGGGGGGGGGGGGAGGGAGCGCTGCTCAGCATCAGTAGGGTGGGAGAATGGGAATGAAACAATGGAAAATAGAGGCACGACAAAGGCTCCGAAAATTCTGACCACATGAAGTTCTTTCAAAGAGCTCGTGCAACACGTCTCGTGCAATACATTTCAAAGAAATCCTCCAACAAAATGACTTCATCGTCTGCCAGAAAATTTCTTCACAACTGGATATGTCAGCGGAGTTAAGCCGTCAAGCTTTCCCAGCTAGCACACAAATGATTTTTGACGTCTTCGAGACGGATATGACTCGTTAACGACGTCGCAGAGACGGCACGCGTAAGACGCTTGAGTGTACCTCGTATATCTCGTTAAATGCCTGGCTTGTTTCACATATCAATAACGTTCCGTTAACGTCTTCTAAACGTCTTCAAAAAGCTGGTCTTTTAGACGACTTAGAGGAGACACCACTAATACCATTTTCTTGGGTTTCCGAATTCATTTAAAGACTTGCTAAAGACATCGTCAAAAAGCTGTTCCTGAAGCGTTAACCGTAATCTGAAAGAAGCGGGAATCGTGCCCAGGAACGAAGCGCGCGCGCACGAAAATTTTGATCTCGTTGCCACTCTCAGAATACATAAATGAAAATCGCGCATTTGAGCTATCACCTTAGGGGTAGAAACACCCTAAGGTGTTTGAGCTAACAGTTTAGGGGCCGATGCTCTACCACTGCGCCATTGGCGCACGTTCTCCCAAGCCATTCGAACGTGGCTTACATTCTTTCGTATCTCGCTTCTTTCACTCTTTGCTCGATGTGTTCGTCTGGCACTTCGCGCGCGCATCGAGGTGAACTTTGCCTAGAACAGTGCCGCCATCACGGAGAGGCGAAGTGAAGCGAGTGGAGGGTTGCGCGCGCCTCTCCACTCCAGCCGTGGCTTTACATCGCCTCTCCTGGACGCCCGTTTCAAAGTTCGTCGCAGACTGCGTTTCCGCTCCCTCGGCTCTTCGAGTATGATGGCAACAAGAAAATTGCAGCTTGAAGTGCCCGAGCACGGTAACGACGTCGACGGGTAATTGTGGCGTCAGTAAATGATGCCTTAAATTTGTCGCTCGGCATTTACTATGTACTGTGGGGATCGCCGCCAAGGGACGCTGCGAGAGGACGACGACGGTGTAGAGGACGAGGACGAGGTGACTGGGCAGTGCGTGGCGCGCTGGTGCCAGCGTGCTAGGCTGGGCCGGAGCTCGGCGGGACGCTGGCGGACGCGGCTGGGCGTGACGGCCCTGAACTGGTAGCCGGCTGGGACTGGCTGCCGCGGGCCGAGACGCGGCAATCTCCCACAATGGCGCCCAACGTGGGGCCCCGGCTGCGTTCCGGGAAGGACCGTGTGTTCGCGGGAGACGCCGCTTCGCCCGTTCCGTCGCACACAAACGACCACCGCCACATCTGCCTGGTGACCTCTACGAGCAATGGAGGGCAGCAGACGAACAAAGGCAAGTGGCTGCGTCGGCTCTCGAGTTCCGAAGACAAGGAGGATGACGTCGCGACATGTCATCTCGGCCAAGGAAGGGAGCGCCGGCGACGTCAAGACGGCGAAGTCGCCGCAAAAGGGTGCTTAATCTGACGTGTCGGAAGATGACGACGTGAAGGAGGTCCAAAAGACGGACCACAAAGACAAAGAAAACGGGGAGTCCGAGGACAAGTACGAGGAGGACGCCGGTGAAGACGATGGCGGTGATGAAGACGATGTTGACGCAGTTCCGGATGGTGAGGACTACGACAAGGAAGGGGACGACCCTGACAGAGATGACGGTCTTGAGGACGATGATGAGGATGATGCGTAAAGTAGCTAGTAGTGGGAGTCTGCAAGGCAGGTGACGGTCCGGAGAGCCTGACTCGGCCGTCAACGGGTTTTTACTTATGGGCGGCACCTTCGACGTCCCGATGCGGCTTTTGACACCCTCCCACGTGTTCCTCATCTGTGATGGCTGGCCGGCGTCTCTGCAATCGACTCCACGATCGAGCGACTACACCCACCGGCTGCCTGCTGGGTGCACTACTCTGAAAGAGGTTGGCGTTGACGATCGGTCGTGCTACAGCGCCCGGGTTTGGTTTAAGTCCCGCGTGTTCCTGCAAGACCTTCGGAGGTTTAGGACCGCGGGATCCTGCAAGACCTTATCCCCGGCGCTGCGCTACCTGGCTTCCTTCGCCACCTCGCTCGGTGCCCCAGCTTTCGAGGCTCTACCGCTGGTGGGGCGTCGACCATCGTGCGGGCCGTTGTGGACCAGTGCCATCACAACCGCGGAGGGGGGAGAGTGTGGGGATCGCCGCCAAGGGACGCTGCGAGAGGACGACAACGGTGTAGAGGACGAGGACGAGGTGACTGGGCAGTGCGTGGCGCGCTGGTGCCAGCGTGCTAGGCTGGGCCGGAGCTCGGCGGGACGCTGGCGGACGCGGCTGGGCATGACGGCCCTGAACTGGCTAGCCGGCCGGTACTGGCTGCCGCGGGCCGAGACGCGGCAATCTCCCACAGTACTGTGTCCAGTTATCACGTCAACTACTTAAGCTACCACAGGGGGATGGTCACGGTCATGGATGTTATGGAGGCGATGGTTCATGCACGTCAAACGGTGCCGTGCGAGGGAAATACTGATAGCAATGGGCAAGTTCATATCCATGTAAAGTAGACATTGAAGTGCTTAGGTGAAGGCACATTCCACTTTCGTGCTATACCTATTCCTCTGACAGAGGGATCAGCCCACATCTTTAAAAAATTTTGGTGTCGAATGAAATAAGACAAATATTCGCAATTTTCACATTATTCTCTCATTTTGCCCCACCTTTCCCTACATCTTTCATGAAAACTTCACACACGCAACGAGTACGCGTGAGACCCGAAATGGCCTATGTTGCGTCAGAAGCATGCAGGGCAGGTAATTCCTAAATTACGCGGGGCATTCATATTGTTGGCAACCATTGACAGTGTGAATGCTTGTCACAGATGGAGACGGAGACGACGCCGACAGGTCAGCAGATCCTCATGTTCTCAGCTGCGCGGCGTCTGAACATGGCCGAAGAGGAGCAGCGTGCCTACCAGTTCCTCACAGCGCATTTCATGTCGGTTGTGGCCACCCGTGAGTTTCTGGAACTGGACGCCGAGGACGTCACCCGGCTGTTGTCCGCCGACACTCTGGGATGCCACTGGTGGGCGAAACTGCATGACGTGTTAAACGTTCTGCATGCACGATATATATATATATATATATATATATATATATATATATATATATATATATATATATATATATATATATATATATACACTGTGCGACAACGCAACACCCCCCTTTTTTATTGTGTCGAGCCAGCTCCCCGCTAGCCGAACCCAAGCGACGATGATGACTATTATCAGGGGAGAAGATGTAGGGTAGGAAGCACGCTCACACTAATTCCCCGCGCGCCGAAGCGGCCAGCCTGGCCGCGACTTAAAGTGGGGAGAGCCGCCGAACGAAGGGCTTTAGACGCGAAACGTGGACTATCTCTGAACCACGGCAGCGATGGTGGGGAGAAACGTCAAGACGAGGGCCAAGATAGTTCATAGTGGATGTTTGCTCATCAATTACGTAGGGTCCAAGGAAATGGGACTGGAATTTTTCACGCAACCCCGGAACACTAGAAGGTGTCCACAGGAACACTTCTTAGCCAGGACGGAAGGACACGTCAATATCTCATACCGCTCTATGCGATCGTGTTGACTGGCTTCAGTTCTGAGGCGAGAAAGTTGCCGAAATTGTTCAAGGCGGGAGACAAACTGTTCAGGTATAGTTGCCCAAATGTCAGTTCTTGTGTTGAAGAATGAAACGTCGATCGTGAACGTCGGCGAACCCGTAAACCAGGCAGAAAGGGGGATACCCGGCAGTGCATTGAAACGTCAGAAATGGCAATATCATGTCCCAGTTGTCGTGATTTCGTCCGATACAGGTTGATATCATATCAGTTAGTGTGCGATAAAATCTCTGTTATGTCATTTATTTGAGGGTGGTATGCCGACGTCGTCTTGTAAACTGTGCTTCAAGTTTTAAGCACTTCTTCGATGACTGTTGGACAGAAAAGTCTTGCCGCGATCGCTTAAGTGGACGCGTGACGCCCCATGACACAAGACAATGGCCTCGAGAAAGAATGTGCCCACGTCAGAGGAAGAGCTAGATCGTAGAGGAGCGGTCTCTGCGTACTGCGTCAGGTGATCAACCGCTGTGACGATCCATCGATATCCTGCGGGCGTTACGGGAAGAGGTCTGACCAGGTATACCAAACAATGGCAAGAGACATTGTAACAAACCAGCAGCTTGGCTGCTTGCGCCGTTGACATAGTGCGCAGGAAGAGACACACGTGGCAGCAAAAGCGGAGAGGCCAGACCAGAAAAAATGTTGTATCTTTTGTGGAATACCAAATGATCAGCAGATGGGTCGTCGTGAAAGGCCTTGAGGACTTGCGTACGGAGAGAACGTGAACACACTATTAGAGAGTTTGTTTTTCCGTCAACTTCTTGACGTTTACGGATACCGGTTTACCGGGAAAGTGTTCGTGACCAGCAGCGTTGGTGGCGACACCTGATGATGCGGAGCCTAACCAGGCAAACAAAAAGCTAATATTATTGTGGCTTGCCCGTTTTGCTTGACTGGTAGTCATTGGCCGTGAGATAATAATTGACTCAGAGTACTTTCATTACCTCTTTCAAAGAAAACACTCACGCTACTAAAAAGAAAATCGAATGCATTGTAGTTAAGGAAACCGCAGATAGGTGGCGCTAGCAGTTTTACTTCAGCCGTAAACACGCACGGTAAACCGGTATCCCTAAACGGCAAGAAGTTTACGGAGAAACTAAAACTCTCTATTCTCCTTAATTAGTAGGGAGTTTTAGCAGCGCCGGCTTACCGTACGGCAAAGACGGTAATGCCGTACTGTCATGGCCAGCACGCGGCTATTTTAGTCGGAAAGACTTGCACTAGTTGCTCGGTGGGTACAGAAACGTCGTCAGATGATAAAAAGAAAGCATTTCCCCGAGGGTGAACATGGTTAAGTGCGAATGCACGGGGTGATGCTATGAGGGGGAGTAAAGTTATGATTAAAGTGTAATTAATGAATTTAAAGTGTTGTCATGATGCATTGTACACACACACACATTTATACACGAAGTATTATTTATTTACACCTCGCAATTTCGTAGATGCATAAATGCACACGTCGCCGAGCACGTCACACACACACACACACTCTACACACGTCACTACAGATCAGCACCTATTGGTGTTATCGTTGTAGCTCACGGTTAGTACCAGCGCTTTGTGATCCGAGAAATGTACGGTGAGCGGATCCGGCAAGACGGCGCGGACCGTACAGTTCCTACTGAACGCCAAGTCTATGAAGCCACCGTTGATCGTGGTCGGAAACTCGAGAGACAGACACGTCATCGAGTAATTGTTCAGCATGTGGTCAATCAACCAGCCATTGTCCTTTCTAACGTCCACGTTAAAGTCACCCACCACCACAACCGGAACCGAGGGACGCGCGCGCACACACACACTCTCCATCGCCGCATCCATCTGCTGCAAGACGGCATCTCGCGAGAGGTTCGGGGCCAGGTAGACGGTCACAACCAGGACGGCATCGCCGGAGTAGGCACCGGTGTAGACGGAGGCGTACGGCGAGTCGTCTCTGAGCGGCGAAGTACACACGGCATGCGAGAGGACGTTGTCGTAGACGTGCCCAACCAAGCACACGCCGCAGTACTCGCCCCGGCTTCCACTCCGGGCGAAGGAGCACGGGTCGTCAGTGGGACACGTTCGAGGCGATGCATCAGGAGCGAGGTCGGCGCGCTGTAAGACCAGGAGTTGGGTCCGGTCCTGCTGTCGCTTGAGCTCTTCACTGAAGGGGCGGTAGCGCTTTAGGAAGACGTCCACTCCACCAGCCCTTCTCTCGGCGAGGGCCCGGGTCACGCGATCGTAGCCACTCAGGGAGACATCGGCAGCAGCGCAGTCACCGGAGGAGCGGTTCCAGGTCTCCGTGAGGCAGAGGAGATCAACTCTGGAGAGTACGGGGTCTTTGGCAACGTCCAGTGCATGCGCCGAGAGAGAGCGGACGTTTAGGAGCGCGAGCGTGAACTCCCTACAGCCACCCTCGCACACCCTGCGGAGTTGCTGGTCCCTCAGAGCGGAGAGGTAGCGCTGCGTGACGGTGACGAGACGGTGATTCTCGAGCCTCCGAAACTCATCGAGCATGGGTTTGTCGGGGTTGACGCCGGCCTTCATCGCCACAGGCAATGCGCCGCTTACGCCTCCCATCGGCCTCCCGCGCGCGGAGTTCGGGATCCGCAGCCCGCTTCGCCCGCTTCGCCCGCCTGCGCTCGGCAGCACGGGCCCTTCGTTGCGCTGCCTTGTCTTCAACCGGTGCGGTATCTTCAACGATGCGTGCAATGCTCGCATTCGATTGCGTTGTACTCGTTGTTGGATGTATCGCAGTCGAGGTTGATGCCTGCGATGGATCCATACTGCGAAAGACTTCACCGACCGCGGAGCCGAGCGAGAAGAGAGCGAGCGGCAGCCGGCGGACGTTTATATACGGACTGACGCGCCGGCGCCACACACACAGCTGCACAGCGACGCCAGCTGCACAGCGCGCCGTGACGTCACGCCGCGGAGAGCGGTGCGCCGGTGCGCCCGCGCAAACCGCGGTGAGGAGGCGGAGCGCGCGCAGTCACGTGGGGTGTGACGTCGCTGCGCCGTTGCTACAGACGCTCCTCTCCGCTCCTCGCGCCGTTGCTATGGGACGGCGGATTCAGGGTCGCTTATAAAGTGCATTCGCACTTAAAACTTGCTGGCAAAGCCCTCAGAAGTTCAATTTTATACGTGACAAACACGATGGTACGGCATCACCGTACTTACCGTACGGTAAGGCTCCGCTGCTAAAACTCCCTATGATCGTGAACAATTCGATGCAGCACGTCGTTTTCGAGCTTGAATTGCCTGAGTTGTCAGCGTAACCGAGCATTAGGTGGTGGAGACGTTCCGCGTGGGCGTTGAATAATGCGATCACAGTATGGATCAGTCCGTTGACAAAAGGTCAACTTGCAGTAGCGATTGGAGGACACCGTGCCAATAACCGCCAAGTCTGACAGCGTTAGCGTAGGCGTATCCCCAGCACCACGAGAGGAGCGATGAAGAGGCTTGCTCGGAGTAGGTGGTAGTGGCAGGGGGCAACGGGAGAGAGCGTCGGCATCCTGATGTTTCTTTCCAGATTTGTGAACAACGTGAAAAGTGTGTTCCTGCAGCCGTGGTGGTCTGTAATTGCGGTAAAATAGCGTTCATAAAGATATAGGCGGAATTTCCGTACGGCCCAAATTACAGCCAGGCATTCCTTTTCTGTTATCGAACAGTTCTGTTCAGCCCTCGTGAGTGCGCGGCTGGCCTAAGCAATGGCTCTTTCCCGACCAGTGTGATCATGCTGTAGGAGGACGGCACAGATGCCATGGAATCGGTGCGGACTAATAGGTGCATTCTCGGCATGGCATCGTTGCAGACTAGTAGGCGCATTCTCGTCGAAGTGACAGAAGACAGAGTCGGATGAGAGGGCCTCCTTGAGTGTTTCAAAAGCGATTTCGCAAGCGTTTGTCCAAGTGAACACGGCGCCCGAGGTCAGTAGCTTGTGCAGCGGCGACGCGATGAAAGCCAAATTGCGGATGAAGCGGCGAAAATAAGACGAGAGGCCCAGAAAACTTCGTAATTGCTTTTGATTTTCGGGACGAGGGAAGCGAGTCACAGCAGCCACCTTGCTAGAATCCGGACGAACACCATCATTGCTACCAATGTGGCCCAGCACTACGATGTTCTTTCTGGCGAAATGACATTTTTTTCGTGTTGAGTTGAAGTCCAGCGTGCACGGCAGAACGGTGTCCTACAGGGGTCTACACTTGGGACACTCCTATTCTTATTTTATGTAAATGAAATCGTAAACGTACCTCTAACACCAGATATTATATTATATGCAGATGACACTAACGTCTTTTTTTTCGGGTCAAGATATGCTTAGTCTAGAAAAAGAAGCGAACCTTTGGCTTAGAAATATGTCGTTATGGCTGAGAACAAATAAGTTGGAATTAAACATTAAGAAAACGAAGTACATTACTTCTCGACCACGAAGCCATTGTTCTCCGCAATACGCAGCTCACATTCCGAGGAGCTTGACTGAACGCGTTCAGACTCAGAAGTTCTTGGGCGTTATCTTTCACGAAACATTGAGTTGGTCCAATCACATAATCTTCGTACTCACATATCGCGGCCCATTGGCGTAATTGGCAAAATTAGATGCTTACTTCCCCTTTGGGGGACAAAGCAGCTTCACTATACTTTAGTTCACTTGCGTATACGTTACGGCCTATTAATGTGGGGCACAACAACAAAAACAAATAAAGATAGTACTCACTGGCTGCAAAAGAGGATCTTGCGTATAACCGAAAATGTCCGCGCCGAACGCGTTCTGCTCCACTTTCCATAAGCACGGCATCTTAATATTCGAAAATATATTTATAAAAAGCTAGCGACAGTTGTCTACGATCAAATTAAATCGAGCACAGAGTAAGTAGACAAAGCGCCATTATAGCAAGCGCGCACGGTATGAAATAAATGCTTGTACTGCAAGGAACATGCGGTGGTCGCAGTGGGCACTAGAGATTATTGTGCCGCATTGCAATGCTGACAAAATCAGCTTCAAATACACGATAACACCACGATTTGACGATGAGATGTCGCTATACCTTCCGAGGCGAAGCTTGTACGCGGCTGTCAGCATTGCGTATTGTAATGCAGCAGTGACTCGACAAGGTAGAGGTGAGTATGAACTGTTAATATTAATCACATAATGAACTTGAAGTCTGTTGTCGCCTGCGAGTGACGGAATTTCCGGCCAACACACACGAAAATGCAATTTCTTGCGCTGATAGATCAGAGCGAACACCACTTCACGATGAGTTTTATCCGTCGTATAACTGCAGAAACTGAAGGGCTCTTTAGTTTCACGTCGGTAACATTGTGATTCACTTTCGACACGCTATTGCCAGCCACGAACATGATATCGTCTTCAACGACCGACTAGGTAGGTCCCCTGATCGCGGTACTTAAAGCACGGTATATGTTGAGAATGGCAGCGCGAAAATTTTTTTTCAATGCCCCAAACTTGTCTGAAGCTGCCATGCAACGGACACGTGACGCAGCATATGCAGCCACCGAGTTGTGCGAGGCGCCTCGGGCGGCGTAAGAACGCTCTAGCACGCGCACTCACAGGAGGCAAGGGCGAGAGCAGAGAGGGCCGCAAATCGTATCAGCGGCTGAAACGGCGCATTTCGGAAGCGCCCTCTGTCCCAGGTTGGGAGGCCTATAAACTTCAAACTTCGTCCAACCGCTCAAGATGCTGACGAAAAGTAGAAATATAATGATGTCATCGAGATAACATAGGCAGGTTTTCCATTTTAGGCCACGTAGAACTGTGTCTAACATACGCTGAAACGTGGCAGGAGCTTTTACATAAACCAAATGGCATTACATTACTCAGAGAGGGCATCGGGTGTTGCAAAGGCCGTCTTGTTCTTGTCCGCTTCATGCATAGGCATTTGCCGATACCATAGGCCTGATCGAAGATCGAGAGTGGAGAAATATTCGGCGCCCTGAAGCGAGTCAAGGGCGTCGTCCATTCGCAGCATCGGATATATGTCTTTGTCCGTGATCTTAAGTGCTCGATAATCTACGAAAAATCGTACCGAACCGTCCTTCTTCCGAACCAAGGCAACAGGCTACGACCAAGAACTGGACGATGGACGAATGATGTCGCGTTTGAGCGTGTCACTGACGTTGTCCTCGATGATTTTGCGCTCCGCAGAAGACATGCAGTATGGTGGGCACGGGCGTACAATCGAGCTGCCATCGGTTTCGATGTGATGCACTGCGACGGAAGTGCGCCCGAGAAGCTTCGAGTGGATGTCAAAAGAAGCACTATTTTCGAAGTAGGGCTAATAGATCTTCTTTTTGCACCGCAGTGAGATCAGGATCCATGATGGCGGATAAAGCTGCGGTCGGTCGCGTGGTCGTCAGTACGAGTAAGCGGCCGTGGTGGATCTGTGTGAAGCGGCATCAGGGCAATAGGTTCGGTATCAGCAAAGCACGTCACAACGGTACCTTGAGGTGGAACAAGGGGCCAAGATGTAGGGTTGCGTGCAGTGACCAACGCTATGCTGTCCTGAAATCGGACTAGGCTAGGCGCAATTGCAGCCCACCAGATATCTAGCGATTGCGGGGAGCAAGAAGCACGTCACCATTAATCGGCCACCGTGACGAAACGCAGACTGTGAGCATGATAATCAGACGAATATTTCGTGTCTTCCATGTGAACGACCCGCTGACGACGAGATATCACTGCCGACGCTGCAGGGAGTAAATCCCATTCCAGAATAATTGCGTGGGTACAAGAAGACAGCACGACAAACAGAATGTGGCGAAGTATACCATCTATGAAAACTCGGGCTGTGCACACACCAGCGGGCTGAACAGGAACTGCGTGAGCACATCGAAGGGGAGGGCCAGTATAAGGCGTTTTCACTTTTCGCAAGCGCGCACATAGTTAAATTCACGATTCCATCTAAATGCTCGCCACCTAGCGGAAGCTCCTGGAACCAGCCGATCCAAGGTCGACCTCGAAACGCGGCATGGTATCGCATTACCGTACGCTCTAAAACAGCTCTGTATTTCCTTAATCGACGCCATGCCGCCTCGAAGCAGCCGGAAAAAGAAAGAATCCTCATCAAAACACCTTTGTTGCGTGCCTCAGCGCGTGTCATCGCGATGCAAAGACAGCAACACGTCGTTTCATCGGTTCCCCGAAGAAGCAGACGACGCTTCGCGCAGGGAAATATGGATTCGGGACTTGCGCATCGGCAAGAAGGTGACGGTAACTATGCTAGTTTGGTCCAGGCACTTCACTCGCGACGATTTCTTTCTCCCCGGTGAGTACACAGATTGTGTGTGCGCTCGTTTGTTATCATGCGCGGTTTTCGAAGAGCCGGAGTATAGTTTAGTTTAGGCAAGCGCGTGAACAAAATAGCGACATCGTTTATACGTGTATATCTGGTAACGCTTTCTGAGCGTGCCTATGATCAACTTGAACCACGGTAACATTATTGCTGACGTACTTTTGTCCGCATGCATTGTAGTAAGTAGATATAAAGGGAGCGCTTGCCTTCAGTTCGCCACTTTCGTCCCATGCGTGCGCTGCGCCTCGTAATTTGTTTGGTGGTTATGGAGGTAATGTGTGATCGTTTAACGTAGCGCGTTTGCATTTCGAGTTCACCTGGTGACAGTTCAGGATTTATTGCGCTCTTTCCAACTTTTCAGCCTTCGACCTGTTCACCGCGCCTCTAAGTTTGTCTTCCGGCAACCGCGCATAGAACTGCACTCTCTTAACACGTTTATAAGTGACACATTTGTACTTAGTGGAGCAACGCCGCGCACAAGTGCTTGCATCATTCTGAGAGGCCTGCTACCCATGAACACGTACCCGCCTTCTTCAACTTCAGGCTCGCTGGAAAGGCTCTTTATCGTTAAGAAAATCTGATGCGAGTCTCCGAACAAGTGCGACGTTTGAACGCACAGCGCAATTATTTCAGCTGTTTCGCCGCTCAGATCTTTTAGACCTGCGTCCTTTATTTGCTGTCGCCATATTCGGAATCGGGCTAATTGACGGGCTTCTTCTGCTCTCTGTAAGAACTGATCAATGTCGGATGGATCGAAGTTGTCGTTATGTACCGGCAACATTGCATCAAGTGTCGTCGTGACTGTTCGACAGCAAGAACCCTTTGGCATTCGACGAAGCATCGTGATTCGAACCCGCAATCAAGAAACTTAGCACAGCGCTAAGCGGAAGTGCGGCCGTGACCCTGGATATAGAAGCCATCTTTGTTTTTCTCAGCAAATGTTGCCAGATGAACCACTTTTTCTGGAGTTGCGAATACTAATGACGGAAAGTGCTGCACCCGTGTCTACCGATGCTTTAGTCCGTACACATTCAATGCATGCCAAGAGTACATTGAAGGCCGCTGCGGAGGAATTTGACTATAGTCCGAAAGATGCAGCTTTTTCTCCCGAACTGTTTAGTTTTGCGGGCGATGGCCCGCGGATGACGTACCTGGTCGAAGGGTAGACGAGGATACTAACGGTACTCCTCACACTTGCTCCCTCAAAGGACTAAATGTTCATCCAAGCAGATGCTCCCTCCAGACTGAGTTTATCCCATAGGACTAACTGTTCCTCTTCACACATGCTCCGACCAGACTAAATGTTCATCCCCCATAGGACTAAAACTTCCTCATTACACATGCTCCCACCAGACTAAATGTTCATCCCTGCAGATGCTCCCCCTTTCCCACAGAGCAACTGTTCATCCTGTTGGTCGAACAGTTTAAACTGGCAAAACCTGGTTTTCAGGGATGAATTGTTCCTCCACCTGAGGGAAATAATTCATCCTTTAATATCACATGGCTTTTCGTCTCCATCGGCCTAGGCCTCTGGCTGCATGCAGCAATTGGTGAAAATGACAACAAGAAAGGAAGGGTTTGAACATAATTTATTAAATAAACACAAATGGTCTGCCGCCTTACTTCTGCAGCAAGGTGTGGGCAACACGTTTGTTATTGTATTGACATGTTTTATAATTCAAATGTCTTTTGTAATACAGTCACAAATGAATACTTGAGTTGCTTTACTGATGATGGCCTAATTTGCCATGTGCTTCCAAACGATGACAACTACAAAGTGGAATTTCAGAAAAAAGAGATCACACACATGTTCACGCACACAGCAGTCCGTGTGAACATCTAGGCGCTCGCAAATCTTCTCTTCTTCGTGCAGCAGTTAAGATTACAGAGCATCGAAGGAAAGTGTAGGCGATCGCATGTGCGCCGACACAGCTGGACCGACACAGCTGGACATGGCACGTCGGCGGAGCTAGCATACATCAAGGACCACTGTCAACAAAATGTGGTTTTACTAAAGTGAAGTTTTATTGAAAAGGGAACCAAGCGACAGTAGCGAGTAGCGGGAACAGAGCCCAGCGTGACAGAAGAAAAGTACACGCACCAAGCACGAAGGGGTACCAAAATGAGCCGGAAAAACCCACGCGGTAAATGGAAAACCATACCTGTTTAATTAGAAAACAATGAATTGCAGTACCTAGAAAGAGATATCCGGAACAGACTTCGTTCACGCACTGCGCACAGTTCGTTCGTTTAGCACACACTGCCCGTTGGTCTACTTCGTCGTCGCAAACACATCGCTATTTTGCACTTGCCTGCGTAGGACCACACTGGAATGCCGACACAAACACCTACACAGGAATACAGCGTCCACATCTCGGTGTTCTCCGCACACGCGGAGTGGAGATAAAGCACATGGTCACTCGCAAACGCACGTACACTGCCGAGACACCACCCGGTGTTCTCCGCACACGCGGAGTGGAGATAAAGCACATGGTCACTCGCAAACGCACGTACACTGCCGAGACACCGGGAAACTACGTTGACGAGACATGCCAGCGCACACCCCGTACGACCAGTCCGACCCCCGCGAATGACCCCCTTGCTCCCCTCCTTTTTCATTGTCCCGTGCAGCTATGCGCCTGCTTACAAAACAAAACACGCAAAAAAATGCGTTTAGCCTCGCTCCCATGTCACTCACTTACTCGGAGCGAAAGACGCGCTTGGAAAGGCTGGGCTTCGCTCTGCTGGGCGGCTGGATGTACACACATTTCCCAGAAGCACTTGCGCGCCCACGGGTGGCGCTGCGGTGCTTGAAAAAGGTCTATTGTAAAAAAAAGTAGCCTGCGTGTATCTGCTGCGGATTCATATTCATAAACTTGCGTCTGCAGTAGGCGCACATAGACTACGAGCATACCAAGCACATTACCTCAATAGGTACGCACAACACTGTAGACTACGGGCATGAGAAAGCATGCAATGGGAGGAAAAGACTACGAGCGCTACAACGTCCTGCAGCCCCGCCACGGTGGTCTAGTGGCTAAGGTACTCGGCTGCTGATCCGAGGGTCGCGGGATCGAATCCCGGCCGCGGCGGCTGCATTTCGATGGAGGCGAAATGTTGAGGCCCGTGTGCTGTGCGATGTCAGTGCACGTTAAAGAACCCCAGGTGGTCGAAATTTCCGGAGCCCTCCACTACGGCGTCTCTCATAATCAGAACTGGTTTTGGGACGTAAAACCCCACAAAACAACAACAACAACGTCCTGCATGTTTTACATCTGCACGATCTACACACACACACCGCTAAGATCAAGGTAAGATTCCAACGAAAAGAATAAACGTCTCCCACGTGTGCCTCTTTGGTAAGAAAATCGAAAGGGCCAGAGGGTTAAAGAAAAAAAAAAACCGCGCAAGAAAACACCATTAACAAAACATACAAGGAGAATGCGCAATACTTAACGCGCGATTAGAAGAGATAGGAAGTCCGATGAGCCGTAAGAGTACTTGCTAACACGTGGTCTTATCCGCGGCGTGCGAGCCGATAATCCATAGAAAAATCAACGGGCTGTCGATTCCTCGCTACGCTGATCTCTGCTGAAAACTGTTGGGCTCGTTCGGCGTGTCCGTGTGCTTGCAGAAAACACCATCTTAGTAACATCACCCTTCGGCCACCCTATTCGCACCACGACCGCGCGCGCACACTTCTCAAAAATTCTGCCGCATGTTGACAGTGTCCTGTCGCCACCACTGACTGCAACGCTGGGAAGGCTACGCAAGTAGTCCGTAAAGAAAAGGAGAGGTGTATCGCTCCGACACACAAACGAGCTACACAAAACACAGACTCACGCGTTTCGATTGTTTCCCCTGCAATTACGAGCGTGTTTTGTTAAGCTGATCAGAACTATATTATGACGTGAGGCTGCGACCGAGGCATTTATTGTTTTTCGCTCCCGCAAGCAACGGACTACTTTTTGGTCGCGGAAATACACAGAGTAAACACAAGCACCATCTTTTACAGCGCTGCACGTGCAGGCACGCACCGCGACTGCCTACCGTGACTAACTTGATGCGAGTTTCGGTACACAAAGGGGCTCGCCGTCTGCGCCCCTCAGCCAGAGGGGTGAGCGCTCTCCTACGGACGCGTTCTTGTTTGTGCTTTTTGCAAATTGCCCTTGCTCCCTCCAAAATAAAGTTGTTTCTACCTCTACCAGCTTCCCTTGACTGGTACATGAAAGTTTTACGTGCCCTCAGTAGTTGATAAGCGTGACAGGTTTTATCTGTTTTATCTTAGTTGCACAAATTCACCTCCTCTCTCGACCGATAACGATGCAGCATATATCAACGAAATTCATAGCTCGACGCTAATTGGTTCATAGTACTAAATATTGGATAGCACGGATTCGACCGTTCGACTGTTTGCTTCAGTGTTTTTTTTTTTTTTTTGTCTATTGTCCTGTGTCGAATTCGCAGTGTCCAGTTCTTCTGAATGTAGCGGAGGTCTCCGTATTAATTCTAACCACCAGGGCCCCCTTGATGTGTTCGAGGACACATTGCACAAACGTTTGATTTCCGTGGGGCAGTACTGAGGTTCCTTTATTTTATTAAAGTTGTTCTCTCTGCGCCCCCGCAACTCCACCACCACATGGAATGTAGCGCTTTCGACAGACAATCGCAACCACGACCTCGTGCTTCGCTGCAGCAGGCCACGACCACTTAGCCACCGGCGGTGGATGAAAAAACAAATGCATATGCCGAAGCATATGCCAGAGGGACTAACAGCGACGCGTAGAGAGACGAAATGCCACCGTTCATCCTTCAGTTAGTCCCTTTGAAAATAAGGACGAAACATTTCGACCATGAGATTTGCGCACGGCACGCATCGTTTTCAGTTACTCTCTCCCCAGACTAACCGCTGGTCGCGAGGACTAACTGCAGCGGTTACTCCGGTTTTCGTCCTTTGCGGCTTAGAGTGTAGTCCGAAAGATGCTTTGACTATAGTCCGAAACTGTTTAGTTTTGCGGGCGATGGCCCGCGGATGACGTACCTGGTCGAAGGGTAGACGAGGAACGTCTCATCGGTGATGGGGAGCGACGATGCGGGAAACGGGGAGGACCGGCTCCGTTGAAGCTCGGAGGAGACGGTGAGCGACGCTCGTAACGTTGGTAGGTGGGACTGTTTTTGCGGTACCGGAGCAGAATTTTTTTTTCCTTTTCATAGTAGTCGTAACCCCGTCTTTCGTCCTGTTGATGGCGCCGACAAAACCTCGAGATTTGGCCGCGAATTCCGCAATGGTAGCATACCGGTCGAGGCGGGCGCCAGGCGTTGGGAGGCGGAAGCGGAGTCCGTGGTGACAACATTCACTGAACCGTGCACTGTGGGCGCATGGGCTGTTGACGGTTGAGACGACGCGAGGGCTGCAACCTGAGCGTAAGTTAGCGTCGATACGGGTGTCACGACTCAAAGGCAACCGGCGCGGAGGAAGCGAGGAAGAAGACCTGCCGCCGTTCGAAAGAGCGCGAGCGCTCGGGGCGCGTGACACGAGACGTGATCGAAGGGCACAGCAGCGCTGAGCGGGGATTATCTGAAACGCGGGTTCGATCCCGGCCGCGGCGGTCGCATTTTCGATCGAGGCGAAAATGCCAGAGGCCCGTTTACTGTGCGTTGTCAGTGCACGTTAAAGAGCCCCAGGTGGTCCAAATTTCCGGAGCCCCCCACTACGACCTTTCTACCTCTTTCATTCCAGAGCCTCCACTGTCTCCTCTCTCTTTCCCCTATCCCCACAGACGCTTAGCCGTGCTCCCTACATGGGCTGTAGAAATTACCGTCCTTTCCTAACCGAACCACAATCATCATCGTCATAATTATCTGCGTGGCTACGGCCGAAGAAGGACGCATTGGCAGCTCCGTTCTGTTGCGGGAGCAGCGAGTGTTGAGCTCGGGTGCCCGTGATGCAACACCAGCACACACCGAAAGAGACATTGCATGCATTCACAACTGAAAGGCCAGGAAATATTGTATCGGTAGGAGAGTATATGAACTGATTTATTATGGGCGAAGTTCTGTCCGAAAGTAGGGTTAACAAAAAAATTACAGCATATCCACGGAGTGAATGATGATGAGTGGGTGAAGCTCGGGAGGTTCATCGTAGATCGTGCCGAGTTCCGGATTAATTTAGTTAATGCGCACGCTACGAATCCTCATGGTTCAACTATGCACAAGTGAAATCTCCCACCGGCACTTCATTGCAAGTCAATCAAGATCCAGTGCCTATATATATATATATATATATATATATATATATATATATATATATATATATATATATATATATATAGGTGGCCGGTGAACGGTTCTCCAACGCGAGCAGTCGGTATTTCTCAATCAAGAAACTCGCTAGGAGACGCTGCCTGCGCCAACGTTGTCTCTCGCGGGTGAGGGCGCGTTCTCCTTTTTTGCGAGCTGGTAGAGCGTTCGCCTAAGAAAGAGCGTTTCCATAGTCAACGCGCGCCTTTCGCTCTCTCTCTCACAAGAGAGAGATTCTTTATTGTTGTAGAAAGGTGGAAAGGGGGAGGGGAGTGCACGATAACTGTCTCTCCGGAGAGGACACCTCAACCGGTACACTCAAGGGGAAGGGGGTATGAAAGAATAGGAAGGAAGGAGTTCGAAGCACACACACACACACACACACACACACACACACACACACACACACACACACACACACACACACACACACACACACACACACACACACACACACACACACACACACACACACACACACACACACACACACACACACACACACACAAAGTCCCACCGAGTCAAAGTCAGTAGGGGGCGAGCTGTCGAGCGGGGTTAAAACCGCCCGGTCAGCCCGGAGTCCTCGATGAAGGCAAAAAAGCAGATGGAAGCAGATGGTACCAACACGCCCAATTAGCCACATTAGTCAGATGGAAGAGTTCCGGCGCGTGTCTCTCTCTCTCTCTCACAAGACAGCAGATGGAAGAGTGAGAGAGAGAGAGAGACACGCGCCGGGAGAGAAAGAGAGAGGCACGCGCCGGGAGGCACGCGCCGAGGGCGAGCGCGTGCCTCCCGGCACGCCGGTTGCGCCTGACGCCTGACGCAGGACAAGGTTAGACTAAGAGGAGCTTCGCCCCTAAAATGAGTCGCTAAGAGCGTTCAACACACACTGGCGTCTCTTCTTCAACTGTCCCTTCCAGGCGAACTCCAGGGCTCGTGTCTCTGTCTCGTGCGCGTGCACGAGAGGCACGCGTTGCGCCGCCACCATGGAGAAAGATGAAACGCGAGATAGCAGACGCTCTTCGTGACTCGCTCGCTACCACCGACGCTTAGCAGCAGCCTCAGCGACATTAGTCCCTCTCCGAGTACGCATCGTCCCGATGCGTTCGCTTTGGAGGGCATGAAAATGAGAAGAGCTTTGTCACTGTCTTTCAGAGTAGGGCTTCATGCGAACTATGTGAACTGTTTCTCGGGTAAAGCGCTTGTGTCCGTCAGGGGTGACTTCGTAAGTCAAGTCACTTATTCAGCGAATGACTTCATATGGACCAAAGTACCGTCGTAGGAGCGTTTCGGACAGACGGCGGCGTCGTACTGGTGTCCAAACCCACACTTTGTCGCCTGGCGGGTATTGAAAGTCCCTGCGGCGCTCGTTGTAGTAGCCTGCGTCCTTTATTTGCTGTCGACGTATTCGGAATCGGGCTAATTGACGGGCTTCTGCTGCTCTCTGTAAGAACTGATCAATGTCGGATGAAGTTGAAACGGGGTCACGCGAGATGCTTCCTGTGGGGCGGTATTATAGGCGAAGGTAGTGTAAGGCAAGATTTGGTCCCAGGTCTTATGTGCGAGGTCAACATACATAGATAACATATCAGCAATGGTCCGGTTTAGGCGTTCCGCCAAGCCATTGGTTTGAGGATGGTATGCAGTGCTTTTCCTGTGGCTGGTGTTGGTCATCGTCAGCAAGCACTTCAAGAGTTCAGCTGTAAACGCTGCTCCTCGGTCTGTAATCACAACCATTGGGGCGCCATGACGAAGGACTATATGTTGAACAAAAAACGTGGCAACTTCCGATGCCGTTGCCCGCTCAAGGCAACCAGTTTCAGCATATCGCGTGAGGTAATCAGTCGCGATGATGATCCACCTCTTCCCAGATGACGTGTGAAACGGTCCAAGAAGATCCATCCCAACCTGTTGGAAGGGATTTTTAGGTGGGTCTATGGGGTGAAGAAGTCCGGCCGGCTTTACAGGTGGTGTTTTGCGCCTTTGACATTCGCGACAAGTGTTCACGTAATTCTGAACTGAGGCTAATAACTTGCGTCAGTAATACATTAAGTGAACTCTGGCGAATGTTCGGCTGACGCCCAAGTGACCTAAGGACGGTTCATCATGGCAGGCTTGCAATACTTCAGGCCGCATGGATGACGGTACAACGAGCAAGAACTTCTCATCGTTGTGTTGGAAGTTCCTCTTGTAGAGCGTATCACCTCGGAGGCAGAACGAGGACAGTCCTCTATTGAATACACGTGGAACTTCAACGTTGTGCCCTTGAAGATATTTTATGAGTGGGAGCAGCTCTGAGTGCGCCTGTTGATGCTTGGCGATTTCCGACGCTTCCATGATGCAAAGTGATGGGAAATCTTCTTCTGAGAGGTTAGAATCGACTGGGGAGCGTGACAAGCAATCAGCGTCGTTATGCTTTCTCCCGCATCTGTAAACAACAGTAACGTTGTACTCTTGCAGCCTGAGGCTCCACCTCGCAAGTCGTTCCGATGGGTCTTTCAGGCTTGCCAGCCAACAAAGTGAGTGATGATCGCTAACTGCACGGAACGGCCTGCCATAGAGATACGGTCTCAATTTGCTGATGGCCCATATGACTGCCAAACATTCTTTCTCCGTCGCAGTGTAGTTTCGTTCAGCTTTCGAGAGAGTGCGGCTAGCATACGCTATGACCTTCTCTTCTCCGTTTTGCCATTGAACTAGAACTGCGCCGAGACCGAGATTACTTGCGTCTGTATGGACTTCTGTGTCCGCGGTCTCATCAAAGTGGGCGAGGATGGGTGGGGCTTCCAAACGTTGCTTTAATTCATTGAAAGCTGCCTCTTGTTCAGGACTCCAAACGAAAGGTACGTCTTCTTTCGTGAGTCTCGATAAGGGTTCTGATATTTTCGAGAAATTTTCGACAAATCGCCTCTAGTAAGCGCACAAGCCCAAAAAGCGGCGCACCTTTTTTTGTCTTTAGGCCTGGGAAATCCTGCGATGGCTGCTGTCATCTCGGGGTCCGGTCCAATACCTTGCGCGCTGATGACATGACCCAGGAAATGGAGCGTTTCAAATCCAATATTGCACTTCGCGGGTTTAATCGTCAAGCCGGCCGATTGGATCGCCTGGAGTACTGAACGTAGTCGCTCGACGTGCTGTTCGAAGGTTGCAGAGAAAACGACAACGTCATCCAAGTACACTGAGCAAGACTGCCATTTGAGACCCGACAGGACACTATCCATCATTCGCTGGAATGTTGCTGGCGCGCAACAGAGGCCGAATGGAAGCGCTTTGAACTCGTACAGTCTGTCCGGGGTCACGAAAGTTGTTTTTTCACGATCCCTTCAGTCCACTTCAATTTGCCAATATCCGCTTTTTAAGTCCAATGAGTAGAAAAATTTGGCATGTCGTAGCCGGTCCAATGCGTCATCGATACGGGGCAAGGGGTATACATCCCGCTTTGTGACGCTGTTAAGTTTTCGGTAATCGACGCAGGATCTCAATGTGTTATCCTTTTTTCTGACAAGAACTACCGGAGATGCCCATGGGCTGTTGGACGGCTGAATGACATCGTCCTCAAGCATCTCTTGCACTTGTCTCTTTATAACTTCTCGTTCCTTCGGCGATACTCTGTACGGGTGCTGGTATACGGGCCGGGTCACTCCGTCCGTTACGATACGGTGTTTAACCATCTGCGTGCGCCGCACTCTTGACGATGTAGAGAAGCATTCTGCAAAATCATTTATAAGGTCTTCCATGATTTTCTTCTCGGCTGGCAATAGATGTGGGCTGATCGTAACTGCTGCTGCGGCGTCGTGCGTAGTTTCCTCAGTAGGTGGCCCTGACTCCAGGCTACATACGCTTGTCACTGCACTAATACTGTGCAGGAAGGCGATGGCAGTGTTCTTGGCGACATGCTGAAGTTCATTGCCGAAATTTGTCAGCAATACATTGGCATGCCCGTCACATAAGCGAATGATGCCTCGAGCTACGCAGATACCTTTTCTGAGTAGCAGATCAATATTGCCATCCGCTATACCCTCAGAATCGACGAATGCTTCGTTCCTTACGCGAACCAGCAAACTGCATCGTGGTGGCACAGTTACGTCGGTGTCTACAACCCGCAAGGCAGTGAGTGCAGTCTGGATCATCAGGGTCCCTCGTGTCAATGGTCAGATTCGTCGAGAAAGAAACGCTAGCTTTTTGGAGGTCGATAATGGCACCGTTTGACTGCAGAAAATCCATTCCGAGTATTACGTCCCTCGAGCATTCCGGAAGTACTATAAATTCGCAGACGTAAGTAACACCTCGAATCAAGATTCTTGCCGTGCATTTTCCCAGAGGTGTAATGAGGTGACTGCCTGCCGTACGTATTTGCGCTCCACCCTCAGTACCTTTTCGAGCTCCTTTACGAGTGCCTGGCTTAACACGGAATAATCAGCACCGGTATCTACTAAAGCATTCGATTCACGCCCGTCCACGGCAATAAGCAAATCTGAAGAAATTTTCTGCGTACTTATCTTGGTCGTCTCTTTTTGTTCGTCTCTGCTGCGCTGGGCCCTTGACGGAGGATCTTCACTTTGGCGAACGTCAGCGGCCTTGCCTCCCCAGGTCGCTGGCTTTAGTATTCCTGACGCGGGCTTACTGAACGACGCCTTGGCGAACTTGAAGATGGTCGCGGACTAGGCGACCGGTAGCAAGCAGGCGCTGATGACCGTGGCTCGTGTTGGGGACCGGCAGCTGGAAGTCGACTTCTCGTTAGGTAATCTTCGATCTCCATCGGTCGTTCACCGTTACGAGGGCAAGACGCGTTGATAGAGAACCCGCGAAGACCAACCCGTCGATATGGGCACCATCTGTAAAGGTGTCCAGCTTCTCCGCAATGGAAGCAGGGTGGCGTCCTGTCGGGCGGGCGCAACACGTCGCTTTTTCGGGGCCTGAACTCTCCCTTGAGGGTTTTACTGCGCGGAGCCGGTAGGCGGCGACTCGGAGCGGCGAATGAGGCGTTCTGTACAGCAGGTTGGCGTAGCATGTCGGCGTATGTCGACGCACGACTTTCCTGCAGTGGTTGCTCGAGTGGGACAGGCTGCACATCCGGCTGCGGTTGTAACACGGCGTGCCTAACCTCATCCCGAATGACGGCGGCGAGAGAGGAAACAGTCGGGGCGACTTGTGGTTGCTGCAGCTTCCGAAGCTCTTCCTGCACAATAGATCGCACCAGTTCTCTCAGCGCCTCCGCGTTATTGCGTATGCGAGCGGAAAAGACGTTAACAGGCGCGCCACTGGTGTCCCGGTTGTAGTGACGGGTGCGCTGCTGCAATGCCTTTTCTATCGTAGTCGCTTCGGTGCGAAACTCTGCAACAGTACGCGGCGGATTGCGGACCAGTCCCGCAAAAGGCTCCTCTTTCACGCCACGCAGAAGACGCCGTCACGTTTGGATCGGCACGTTTGAACAGACGGGACATGTCCTCAATATACATGCCGACACTCTCGTTCGTGCGTTGGTTCCCGGCTTGTAGGGCATTCTCCGCCTTCTCTCGGCGATCGGTACTGGCATATGCAGCGAGCAAATGTCGTCGAAACTCTTCCCATGATGTCATAACGGCCTCGTGATTCTCGTACCATGTCCTTGCTGCATCCTCCAACGCGAAGTACACGTGGCGAAGTTTCCGTGCGCGGTCCCAACCGTTGACGTCTGCGACCCTCTCGAAGTGCTCCAGCCAGTCCTCGACGTCTTTGTAAATGTCGCCGTGGAACGACTTGGGTACGCGCGGCGGGTACACGACGAGATCAGATGATGTCGCCGGGCTAGTCATTGTTGCAGAGTCAGCAGTGGACATTGCCTGCGTTGTCGTAGCAGTGGGGAGGGGTCCGAATTCAGGCAGCGGCTGGCGCGCTGGTGTACAGGAGTGAGTTCTCCGGGCTCCAATAGCTGAGGATCGGGGCTCCGGTCTCTTCCGCGCAGGGGACTTCCAATCATACACAGCACCTCCACCAGAATGTAGAGGTAGGAGAGTATATAAACTGATTTATTATAAGCGAAGTTCTGCCCGAAAATAGGGTTAACAAAAATGAGTCGCTAAGAGCGTTCAACACACACTGGCGTCTCTTCAACTGCCCCTTCCAGGCGAACTCCAGGGCTCGTGTCCCTGTCTCGTGCGCGTGCACGAGAGGCACGCGTTGCGCCGCCACCATGGAGAAAGATGAAACGCGAGATAGCAGACGCTCTTCGTGGCTCGCTCGCTACCACCGACGCTTAGTAGCAGCCTCAGCGACAATATTACGGAATACAGCTTAAGTTAAATGAAGTCCTAATTAAACAACCAGTTCCTAATTATATCCGATTGCAAAGGTAGGAGATGGCACGAGCGCTTTTCTCACCAAAGTCAGCGTTGGTAGGCAGGCGTTGGCATGGAGCGCGGAAACTTCTGAAGAACGCCGCAACAGTCGGCGCCTAGAATCACGAGGACCAGCAATAGCTCGAGCAGCCTCGCAAGCTGCAGAGAAGACGGTTGCCGGCGTCGAGGCCGCGTCCCGGCCGGACAGCCACTCCTGAGCTAGCGCCCGAAGCTCGACAGCCCCGTCCTGTCCACGGGCACGGGAACGTCTTACAGCAACAGCAGGTTGCACAGACTCGACCTTGGTCAGATGATGCGCCATAGGTCGCGCATGCCTCATGTGGGCACCATGGCTCGGGACCGGAACCCGACAGCCCCGTTGCGTGGCCGGTCTTCTCCGCTGCCCTATCCCTCTCGCCCGTTCGCTTGGCGCTTTTAGGGGCGAAGCTCCTTAAAGCGGCACCCGTTCGTCCCTCGTCGTAGTCGTAGTCGTAGTGCGTAACCAGTCTTACGCTTTGACCTCCAAGGTGGTGCCGGTGGGAGATTTCTCCTGTGCGTTGTTGAACAATAAAAAAAATTCGCAGCGTGCGCGTTAACTAAAAGCCGAATTCTTCTGTCTCTCATTCCCCATTAGCAGCCATTGGCATGTTCCAGTAGGAAACGTTAGTAGAAGTAGAAGTGTTAAAAGCCGACTTCTGCTGTCTCTCATTCCCAGTAGCAGCCATTGTTTACCTCCAAGGTAGTGCCTGGTGAGATTTCTCCTGTGCGTGATTAAACAATAAAAATTTTGTTCAAAACGCCGTTGATTGATGAAATAAACCAACGAAAGACGCCAGATGTTTTCTAAAAGCAAAACGAAAAGACGCCAGATGTTTCTAAAGCAAAACGAAAAGACGCCAGCTGCTTAACGAAAGACGCCAGATGTTTCTAAAGCAAAACGAAAAGACGCCAGCTGCTTAACGAAAGACGCCAGGTAAAGCAATGGTGTAAGCAGTGCAATAACCACTTAGCTTACATTTCACCGACCACAAAGCGGTCATAATGAAAGGACAACGGAAACCAACAATAAAAGTTTGATAAAACATTTAATCAATCGTTTCACGTCATTTTTATCGGGCGAATTAACGGAAGAAATTTCACGGTTTAACCGATGATTACTTCCAGGAGCTTCGCCCAATCTCATCATCATTCACCTCGAGGATCTGCCGTCAATTTTTTTCTTCTTCAGCTTGAACATGTGCGCCCGTCAGCCATTTTTTTGTTCTCCGTATACCTCGTGGGCCTTGATTATTGGTCTTGCCCCTTCGTGTCGTCTTCCGATTGCTCCGAGTGTGGGCGTTTATTAAGCACGTCTTCATCATCTGTATTTTATCATCATCACCATGCGTTCTGCGTACTTCTTGATCGCTGGTGTGTGATCATCATCATAGTGTTTTTGCGCCCAGCGCGTTGGCATCATCGAGCGACCTGCCGAGCTACTGAGAATAAACGTCGTCCAAACCGAGGCCTCATACTTGGTGGAGGTGAATCTACGATCCCCTCTCCTCTACTCGCGAAGTCTTCTCGCTGGAGCTTCGTTCCGGTCGCCGCTTGCGCCCGCTGTCAGCCACTATGTCGCAGGACCAGCAGCCCGGCGCCTTTCCGGCCGCCGCCCCGCGATCGCAAGCCCTTCCCTCCTTGATTATCAACAGCCACCACCGCGACCCCCATCTCTTCGCTGGTATGCGAGGCGAGGATGTGGAAGACTGGCTCGACGATTACGAGAGAGTAAGTTCCGCAAATCGGTGGGATAATCCTCTCAAGCTCGGCCATGTCTCCTTCTACCTCACCGGTGTGGCGAAGACGTGGTTTTACAACCACGAGATTGATTTCACTGACTGGGACCGCTTCAAACAGCAGCTTCGCCAGGTGTTCGGCACACCGGCCGTCCGGTCGACTCTGGCCAAGAAGAGTCTCGAAGCTCGCAAGCAACACCTGGGTGAGTCCTATACATCGTACATCGAGGATGTCCTTGCGCTCTGCCGACGTGTCAATTCCTCAATGTCGGAGTCGGACAGGGTGCGCCACATCTTAAAAGGCATTGGACCCGTCGCCTTCAATTCCCTCGCCGCCAAGAATCCGACTACCGTCGCTGACGTCGTTACCACTTGTCAGCGCCTCGACGAGCTGGAGTCTGTTCGCCTACCGCCTGACATCGACGAAGTTCGTCCTGCAGCAGACCAGGATCTGCGGGCACTCATACGCACGCTCATCCGCGAAGAGCTGCACGCGATGGGCTTGCAGGCGCCTTCCGCGTTTCCCACTCAGCCTGGCGGTGCATCATTGCGTGACGTAATCCGAGAAGAACTGGCGTCTTTGACGAGCCCTGCGCAAGTGCACACCCCCGTCAACCACGCCGTAGCAACGTACGCGCAAATCGCTGCCAAGCCTCTTGGCAACGCCACTTCTGCGTTGCCAATCACAACTTACTCGCCGGTTGCTACTGCGCCCCCGGTCACCCTTCCGTCCATGCCGCCTGAAAGTTCATCGGCCCATGTGACCGCGCTATCTCCTAGTACGCCGCAACCTGTTTACACCATGCCGTGGTGTCCACCTCGGCCTACATGCTATTATTGCGGCTATCGTGGACACATATCGCGTTTTTGCCGCAAACGCCAGCAGGACGAACGTCGTGGCTACGATACTGGTGAGCGTGATTTTCCTGCTGGCGCCAACGGGCCTTATTACCAAGGCCGGCGTTACCATTCACCTCCGCGCCGCTCTCCATCGCCACCTGCTTCTACTGAAACACCAGGCACTAGTTACCGTTCGTCCAGACGCCGATCACCGTCACCCTTCCGCCGGTCCTCGTCGCCACTTCGGCCGGCCAGACTCACTTCTAACGTCAGTTCGGAAAACTAGTCGATGCAGTTTTCGGAGGAAGAACTGCATGCACGAACTGGACTGAAATTCCTCCGCTGCGCCCGGCCAACATGATTTCTGTATTTGTCGAAGGGGTGCACGTCGATGCTTTGTTGGACACTGGTGCGACATTTTCTGTCATTCAGGCTAATTTGTGTTTCCGTCTCAAGAAAGTTATGACGCCTTACAATGGTCCCACGTTGGTTGCGGCCCAAGGGAGCCCTATTCGGCCTTTGGCTATGTGTACAGCGCGGGTACTCATCAACGACATCGTTCATCATATTGAATTAGCTGTGCTGTCCGAGTGCTCCCACCAACTAATTTTGGGATGGGATTTTCTATCCTCTGCGTCTGCCGCCATTTGTTGTGGACAGCGTGTGGTACACCTCAGTGAAACCGACCACATGCTTGGTGAAGAATTCCACAAGCCCTCCCGCCTGATCGCTGCCCAGGATACGGAACTAACCCCCGGACGACACCACATTGTTGCCCTCAAGTCCATTGACATCGACCATGGCGATGTCTTGGTGTTCCCGTCCTCCTACTGCATTAGTAAAGGCATAACATTTTCGCCAGGTGTTGTTCGGTTCCACCGCGGATCTGCCCTAGTCACTGTTACCAACGAAACCCCAGAGAAAATTTTACTTCCGCAAGACAACAGTAGCGCTCGTTGCCGATATGGAGCCTGTATACGCCTTGCCGCTTCGACCAGTCTCTCCTGCGGACTGAGCACACATGGTAGCGCAAAAAACCGAAACGAAAGACTTAGGAAGAAGTGGAGAAGAAACGACAGGTTGGGCGCTAAACTTCAACTGAATTTATTGAAACAGGCGAGCCAAGAATTACAACATGTGCGCATGCGTGCATGGGTGTCGTGAAAGTCGAAATTAAAATGCAGAATTTAACAGTAGTGTTTCATTCTGAACAGACAAACCGATGTGTCACTAATACAACTCGTGCCTCTCTTTTTTATGTGATATGCCTCCAAAAGTTCCCTAGCCAACGTATCACCACTCCTGCCAATTATCTTTGTCTCACGCAATCTTGGTTCACATCCGCATATCTTGCAGTGCGCAGGCAAATGCGTCACGCCTTTGTTAATTACAGATAATTCGTGCTCCCGTGCTCGGACATTGACACATCTGCCTGTTTGGCCCACATAGGTTTTCCCACACGACATCGGTATTTCATACACGACGCCCTTCGCGCAAGCCACGTAGGATATGGTATGCTTTTTCCCGCATCCAGACTTTTTTTTTTCGTCAGCGCGCCCAATGCGCGGACATAGTCCAGCCAACTTGCGTGGCGCCGAGAACACAACAGGCACACCGAACCTATTCGCGACTTTTTTTTTTTTCATGTTGTGGGAAAGATCGTGGACGTAAGGCACCACTGCGGGCTTACATCCTCCTTGGGCGGGGCTGGGCATTTTTTTGTTCGCGCCCTTGACCTTCTGAAGAAGGGTTTTTAGAGACTGCGCCAATGACCGAGCACGGATAGCCGGCTGCATGTAGCCTCACCAATTGGTAGTCGAAGCTAGCCTGCATCAAGTGCGAACAAGACTTTATGAGGGCAGATTCAAGGCAAAGGGTGGCTATTGCTCTTTTCACTAACTTAGAATGCGCGGAATTATACGGCAGCAAATCCTTCTGCGCTCGTGGGCTGTACTTAAAACAAACATGATCCTTGTCACAGTCAAACACTAAAAGAAGGTCTAAAAACTGAAGATTTCCATGGGAAGGGATTTCATGTGTAAAGAGCATGCCCTTCCCATGTTGCCGAAAAGCGGCTAAAATATCGTTAACAACGTCGTCAAAAATAAAATCAGGGCCATCCTTTAAAAATATTAAAAAGTATGTCGCGGTCTATTGACGCCAAGAATATGTCGCAAAGTACAGGAGCTACGCACGCACCAATACATATTCCCTGCCGTTGAATGTACAGTCTATCATTAAAGGAAATAAAAGTCGATTTTAGATAAAATTCCAATAAGACCATAAAATTGTCAACAGACATACCCACTAAATTCTGGAAGTCAACTACGCCGTTGCTGTCGATACAATCCCTGACGGAGGCACACATTTCCTGTTGAGGCACTGAGTAGAACAGATCAACTACATCTACAGAAAAAGCAGTAGCAACAGAGCGGTTTCCTCTAATATAGTTAATAACATCAGCAGAACTTTTTGTCGAAAAGGGATCATCCACGTACAAAGTTTTTAAGTGCTTCAAAAGGAACTGGCTCACCAGCTGCTGCCATGAGCCTCTTTCGCTCACAATGGCGCGGAACGGTATTTCTTCTTTGTGCGATTTTGCCGTGAAGAACACCTTTAACGAGTCACTTTTTCTGTCACTAATTGCCTTGGTTAGCGTCATAAGGTTGAGGTCTGTACATAGCGCCATAGCTTCTTTCTTGACTTTTCTGGCCTTTACATTCACCGGCACAAAGTTCTTTTCTATGGCATGTAGTGCTTTTTCACTGAAGGCCATTTCTGAGAAAACCACAAAGCGTCCTTCCTTGTCAGACTGCATAAGGTGGAGGTGATTTTCCCGGAAAAAGGACACGACGGACTTAATGGGGTCTCTTTGCTTACCATATCTCGTCCTGTTGACTGTCCTTCCGAGAACATCAACTCCTTCCAAAAGGCATCTCTCTTGTTGCTCACTAGTCGCACTAGGAGCACGAATTATCTGTAATTAACAAAGGCGTGACGCATTTGCCTGCGCACTGCAAGATATGCGGATGTGAACCAAGATTGCGTGAGACAAAGATAATTGGCAGGAGTGGTGATACGTTGGCTAGGGAACTTTTGGAGGCATATCACATAAAAAAGAGAGGCACGAGTTGTATTAGTGACACATCGGTTTGTCTGTATCAGAATGAAACACTTCTGTTAAACTCTGCATTTTAATTTCGACTTTCACGACACCCATGCACGCATGCGCACATGTTGTAATTCTTGGCTCGCCTGTTTCAATAAATTCAGTTGAAGTTTAGCGCCCAACCTGTCGTTTCTTCTCCACTTCTTCCTAAGTCTTTCGTTTCGGTTTTTTGCGCTACCATGTGTGCTCAGAATGTCAACCAACTCGCCCAGCAACAAGTTCTGCTCTCCTGCGGACCCTTCTCCTGACGAATATTCTTCTGCCACCGCCCTTAAAGCGATCATCAGCACTGATCTGACAGCTGCGCAGACGCAACAGTTGCTTGATTTGTTAAAAAAGCACGCTAATTCTTTCGACATCTACTCCACAACACTGGGCCAAACTACCGTCGCCGAGCACCGCATTATAACAGATGACACATGTATCGTGCGCCGCCGCCCGTATCGTGTCTCTCTAGCCGAGCGGAAAATCATTGAAGACAACGTCGCTGATATGTTGGAACGCAAGATAATTCGTACCTCGTCAAGTTCGTGGTCGTCTCCTGTTGTTTTGGTCCGCAAGAAAGACGGTTCCGTGCGCTTTTGCGTCGATTATCGGGCGCTTAATAAGATCACTCGAAAAGACGTATACCCCATGCCGCGCATTGACGACGCCCTTGATTCCCTCCAAGGCGCGGAATACTTTTCGAGCCTCGATCTCCGCTCTGGCTACTGGCAGATCCCTATGCACGAACATGACAAAGAAAAAACGGCATTCGCAACACCTGATGGGCTGCATGAATTTAACGTAATGCCTTTCGGGCTATGCAACGCGCCTGCAACTTTTGAACGCATGATCGACACCGTGCTGCGTGGACTAAAATGGAAGACCTGCCTTTGCTACTTGGACGACATTGTCATTTTTTCATCAACGTTTTCTGAGCATGTCCGACGCTTAGATGAAGTTTTGACGTGCCTCGCCCGCGCAGGTCTTCAGCTAAACGCAAAAAAGTGCCGTTTCGCCAGCAAAACCATTAAGATCCTGGGCCACGTTGTAAGCAAGGACGGAATTCGACCGGACCCTGACAAGATTGCTGCGGTGCTTCAGTTTCCGCGCCCTGAAAGAACGAAAGACTTGCGCAGCTTCCGCGGCCTTGCCTCTTATTTCCGCCGTTTTATACGGAATTTCGCCTCCATAGCAGCCCCATTACACAGCCTACTCTCTAGTGGTGTGCAGTTTGTATGGTCTGAAGAATGCGAATCGGCATTTACACGACTGAAGGGCGCCCTTACGTCTGAACCGGTGATTTGCCATTTTGATGAGGCCGCACCGACTCTCTTGCACACGGATGCTAGCGGCCACGGTATCGGTGCTGTCCTACTGCAACGCGACAACTCTTCGCGCGAACGAGTCATAGCGTACGCCAGCCGTGTACTCACCACTTCAGAAAGGAATTATACCATCACGGAACAAGAATGTCTCGCCGTTGTCTGGTCCACACAGAAGTTTCGCCCTTATCTGCACGGCCGTCATTTCACGATAGTCACAGACCACCACGCCTTGTGCTGGCTTTCCACACTGAAGAATTTGACTGGACGCCTGGGTCGCTGGATTTTGCGGCTGCAAGAGTATGATTTCGACAACATTTACAAGTCCGGCAAGAAACACCAAGATGCCGATGCTCTGTCTCGCTGCCCACTTCCCACGGCTTCGCTCGACGCTTCGGCAACAACCGCTTCGCGCGTTACCTCTTCGAACGACCCCGGTACCGCTTCGTTGCTAGCCTCCATACACCAAGTGCCTTCGGACGACGACCAGTCGTTCGCATCTCATCAGATGGCAGACCCGTACTGTCGACGTTTCATAGAACATCTATCTGGGGCTTCTCCTCCACCTAACGCGCGCCTCCGCCGGCAACTCGCGCACTTTAAGCTGGACGATGGAGTATTGTATCGCCGCGTTTACCATGCTGACGGACAACGCTGGGTACCAGTTCTCCCACGATCCCTTCGTCTTTCACGCCTTTCACGATGACTTGACAGCTGGTCATCTTGGGTTCCATAAAACCTATGACCGAATTCGGAGGCGATACTATTGGCCTGGTCTTTCTTCAAGCGTCGCGAGGTACGTCGGTTCCTGCTTTGCCTGTCAGCATCGGAAACTCCCAACGTCTGCTCCAGCTGGCCCATTGCAACCACTTCCGTGCCCCACAGCACCATTCGAGGTTGTCCGTATCGACCTCTACGGGCCCCTTCCGATCACTGCTTCTGGCAACCGGTGGATCGTGACTGCCGTCGACCACCTGACGCGCTACGCTGAGACAGCTTCAGTGTTTAGCGGCTCTGCTTCAGAGGTTGCTAACTTCGTCCTACAATCCATCATTCTACGTCATGGTGCTCCTCGTGTACTGCTGAGCGACCGTGGAAAGGCATTCATTTCGCAAGTCCTCAACGAAGTTCTCCGAGCGTCCGGCACTATCCACAAGACATCCTCAAGCTACCACCCTCAGACTAACGGCTTGACATAGCGCTTTCATCGCACTTTAGCAGACATGATCGCCGTCTACATTCAACCAGACCATAGAAATTGGGATGTCCTTTTGCCATTCGTCACCTTTGCCTATAACACGGCCGTGCAGCGAACAACTCGCTACTCGCCGTTTTACCTCGTATATGGACGTTTCCCCACCTTCGCTCTGGACGTCTCCTTCTTCGGCTCTAGAGTTCTTTCATCCCCTTCCTCGTGCGAAGAGTACGTTTCACGACTAGCCCAGTGTCGCAAGCGTGCGCGCCTCAACACAGAAGCCAGACAACACGACCGAAAAGCTGTATATGATGAATGCCACCGCGTCGTTTCTTTCCGACCTGGTGATGAAGTACTTCTCCTGACTCCTCCTCGTACTTCTGGTCTGTGCGCCAAATTTCAGCCACGGTTCATCGGACCATACACAGTCATCGAACAAACTTTACCTGTAAATTATCGTGTCACTCCCCTTGACGCCCCAACAGACGGCCGTTGCCGCAACACGGAGGTTGTGCACGTGTCCCGAATGAACTCTTCACGCGGCGTTCATCAATGTATTGAATCGCGTCCAGGATGGCCGCTTCCACGTGGGGGGGGGGGGGAAATAGTGTGGGCGTTTATTAAGCACGTCTTCATCATCTGTATTTTATCATCATCACAATGTGTTCTGCGTATCTTCTTCATCGCTGGTGTGTGATCATCATCATAGTGTTTTTGCGCCCAGCGCGTTGGCATCATCGAGCGACCTGCCGAGCTACTGAGAATAAACGTCGTCCAAACCGAGGCCTCATACGAGCTATATTTGGTGTCTTCTCGGATTGGTGCTGTTTTTCTTCGTTATTTTATTTTTTTATCACTCGTGCCAATGTCGTCTTCTTCCATTTATTTTTATAGCGCGTACTTTTAAATACCCACACTTCACTTATCACAGATGTGCGTGGAAGAAACGCTGCCGCTGTCAGTTAGTGGAAAGGTAGTTCACGCCGTTGTAGCGATTTTCACTAAAACGGAGAAGACACACAAACAAACAAACAAACAAACAAACAAACAAACAAACAAACAAAAGTGCTATTCGTACGTTGTATCTTTGCCTGCAGCGGAGAGCACAGCCTATTGCCGACTGAACGGCAGTTGACGATGAGCGGGCGACGGAATCCCAACAGAATATTTAGCATATGCCGAGGATAACCCCATTTTTATGCGATTGTTGTTGTTGTTATGTGGGGTTTAACGTCCCAAAACCAGTTCTGATTATGAGAGACGCCGTAGTGGAGGGCTCCGGAAATTTTGACCACCTGGGGTTCTTTTACGTGCAGTGACATCGCACAGCACACGGGCCTCAACATTTCGCCTCCATCGAAATGCAGCCGCCGCAGCCGGGATTCGATCCCGCGACATTTTTATGCGACCTACGGGTCCCCACAGCAAGGACGTCAGCAGGTCTGAAGAATTACAAGATGCCCCAACAGAATATGCTTCGATACAATCAAGAGGCAGGCATGTTACCTCAGAAGCTGTGCTGTTTTGTGCCCGTAAATTTCGTTCGGCCAACGTTGTGCAGTCAACCGCTATTGCGCAGTCCCCCTCCGCCGCGGTGGTCTGATGGCTGGGCTTTGCGGCTCGCGTGGCTTGGTCGAGCAGAGCCAACGAGCTCTCCCGATCCCTGCTAACAAGCCAGGCCCGTCTTCGAGGAGTTGTCCCCAGAAGGGGAGAATTGATTTCATGCGGCCGCGATTCGCATCCCCACATAATGTGGGCGACAGTGGGCCGTTCCTTACACCACGAACAGGAGACCGCGTACAAGGACTTACGAATTATTGACAGCGAACTACAAAATTCGCATACAATAATCTGGTGCCCCGCGAATGCGCGGCTAGAGGGTAACGAGAGGGCCGACCGGCTTGCTCGCGGAATACGCATCCGAGCACCGGCCGCCACCCTTGAGGAACCTCCCACTACTCCACGCGACATTCTCGAGAACCAGAGAGGCAAACGACAAAAATACAGTTGTCCACATCCGGAGCTTAACTGAACACAGGCGCGATATTGGCGTCGAATACAAACGAACACATGCAGCAACTTACAAAGGAAACACCACATAAATCATACCATGTACGCGGCCTCCTGCCGTGGCTGATTAATTTGACTGCTGACGCGCAGAGCGCAGGGTCGACCCGGACGGTCGCAAAGGAATCGATAAGCTTATCAAAATGTGTGGAGCACTGTACTACGCCGTGCCTTCTAATGATATCGTTTGTTTGGCAAGTAAAACCCGCCGATTGTATTTCCTTGCGTTATCGCAAAAGCTGCGTAACCATCTGCAGGTTTCCTGCTGCAGTTACGTGCGCAACATTGTAGTATAACGCGAGAGCACAGCGCAGGAAACAGAGCCTGTGCAGCGTTCCCGTTTCCTACGCTGAGCTATGGAGAAAAAAATGGCGCCGACTAAAAAGCAAAGCAAACAAAACGTAAGATCAGCGCATTTCCAAGCACGACGGCAGGGAACCCTGCCCTCCCTCCCCCCACCCCCGTCTGTGTGTGTGTGCGTGTGCGTGCGTGCGTGTGCGCGCCCAATTATTCTTATTGCAGTGCATCATTAGAAAGGCGTTCTTCAGCTTATCGCCAAACTTTCTCTCCACGTAGCGAGGAAGAAGTGTTCGAGGCGGCGATGCGATGGCTGAACCATGCTCCCGTCGAGCGGTCCCTCCACAGCGAAAAACTCATGGCCGCAATCCGCTTCAACCACATGAACCTAAGCGAGTTGTACCACTGCTTGGAGTACCCTGGCGTTGCTGAGATTGAGCCCGTGAAAAAGAACGTCCTCGACGCCATATAGTGAGTAGTAGGAGCCCATCAACTTCCAGCCCTTTCTCAGCTTTGTCTTTTCACAAAAATTATATCGAATTTTGCTATTGTTCGTTATCTGTTCTAGCCTCACATGATGACACCACTTTGTTTCCGAACGTTCTATGATCTTAAACGTAGTCTTATAACTTGCTTGCTTTGTCAAGAACAGTGTGCCTTTCTCTGCTGCTCTCATAGCGCTCGCACGGCGGTAGCCATGCCAGCGATTGGTGGGGATATTTGCCAAGTACTTTAGACTTCAAGGCATGAGTATGCCGAAACCCAAGCAAAAGGTTCATAAAAGCCGACCGGGCAGCGCTTGCCTGACTGCCTTTCTAATCCTTTTCGTGTACGCGTGCTCCAAGATCTGTTTCAATATATAAACTTCAACGAGATAGAAGGCCTTGTCAAAACGCCCTATTATTTGACACTGGGGCATCTGTCGAAGATGTAGATATCCAAGTCAACACAAGTCCGGATTAGCTCGGTGGGGACAGTTGGAGACATACCATACGAGACACTTCGTACCGAGAAATGTTCAGTGAGTTTAAGAACAACGTAGGGGACGTGTCGTGACCCTACCAAACAGGTTCGCAAGGGACATACATCGTCAGCATCATAATTGCCATCATCAGCCTATTTAGGTCCACTGTAGGAGGAAGGCCTCTCCCAACGATTTCCAATTCACCCTATCCTGAGCGAGTTCGTTCCACTTTATGTCCGCAAACTCTTCACTCCGTCTAACCTTTTGCCTCCCTCTGTTGCGTTTTCCCTCCGTTGGTATCCATTCCGTCGCTCTTACTGTCCATCTATTATCTCTCCTCCTCATGACATGTCCTGTCCAGGTCCACTTCTTTCTTTTAATTGATATAATAATACCATCTACTCCTGCCTGTTCCCTGATCCATACCGCTCGTTTTTAATCTCTTAGCGTTACTCCTATCATTTTTATTTCCGTAGCACGTTGCGTGCTCCTTAGTTTGATCTCTCGTTTTTTCGTTATGTTCCACGTTTCTGCACCGTACGTTAGTACTGGGAGAATGCAATGATTGAATACTTTTCACTTTAGTGACAGCGGCAAGTTTCTAGTCATGATATCGTAATGCCTTCCTAATGCGCTCCAGTCCATCCTTACTCTACGGAGAATTTTTTTTTATGGGCAGGATTTCCCTTTAGCAATTGTCCCAGGTATACGTACTCGTTCACACATTCTAAGGGTTAACTGTTAATTTTAAATTCCTGTTCTTTAGCTAGAGTATTGAGCATAGCTTTGGTATTGTGCCTATTCATATTTAGTCTAATTTTAATGCTTTCCCGGTTTAGGTCATCAATCATGTTTTGTAGTTTGTCTCTATCATTGCTAAAGAGCACAATGTCGTCTGCAAATCTTACGTTGCTGAGATATTCTCCGTCTATTTGAATTCCCTTTTCTTCCTTGTCTAGACGTTTAACACTTCCTCTAAACATGCAGTGAATAGCATCGGGGATATCGTATCTCCCTGTCTCACACCTTTCCCGATCGGGATTTCTCTGCTTCTCTCATGTAGGAGTAGTGTGGCTGTGCAATCTTTGTATATGTTGTTTATGATTTTCACGTATACGCCAGGTACCCCTTGTCGATGTAGAGCTTCTACAGACTGCTTGTATTTCTATGGGTCAAATGCTTTCTCGTAGTCGATAAACGCCATATAAAGAGGTTTGTTATATCCAGCGTACTTCACAATTATTTGGTTGATAGCCTGGCTGTGGTCCATTGTTGAGTAACCTTTCCTAAAACCAGCTTGTTCTCTTGGTTGGTGGAAGCCGAGTGTTTCTCTTATCCTAGTAGAAATTACTTTCGTAAATAGCTTGTATATATTGGGAGTAAGCTAATTGGTCTGTAAATTTTAACTCCTTTATGTCACCTTTCTTGTAGATTAGGATCATATCGCATTTTTCCAGCTGTGTGGTACATTACATGTCTTGATACATTTCGTGAAGAGCGATGAAAGTTCAAGTATAATGACTCCTCCGTCTTTGATCAAGTCGGCCATTATGCCGTGTTCACCTGCTGCTTTACCGCGGGGCATGCCTTGTACAGCTTATTTGTAGTTCGTCAGCGGTTATACATGAAGTTTCAGTGTCCTACTCTGATTCTGTTTCTATTAAAGTTGTATGGTCTGTCTGAGAGCTGTACAGTTCAGAGTAGAAATCTTCTGCTACCTTTATTATTTCGTTTAAATGGTTGATAACGTTACCTTGTTCATCTTTTAGCGCATGCATTTTGTTTTGTCCTAACTACAGTTTCTTTTTCACCGATTTAATGCTGGTGCCTTTCTCTAGTGGTTTCTATATTTCTCTCATGTTAATGTTTCTTACATCTCTTTGCCTGGCTTTACTGATCAATTTTGATAGGTCTGCGAATTCTATATTATCTTTTGACGCAGTTAGATTAATTTGTTGGCGTTTTTTCATTAAGTCCTTGGTAGATTGGGACAACTTACTTGTTGCTTGCTTTGTTGCTTTACCCCGACTTCTACCGCTGTTTTTAGGATTGTTTTCGTTATGCCTTTGTTTATTTCTGCCAAATCATCATCGTTTTGTCCCAAGGCCTCGAAGTGCTTAAGGCGACTTTAAATCCTTCTTTCTTCGCTCCGATTACTTCTAGATTTACGTTTTTTCTAGTAAAGAATTTAGTCCTTGTTTTCTTTAGGTTAAGTATAACGTTCGCCTTTACTAATCTGTGATTGCTACATTTTGTCTTTCCCACTACTTCTGTGTCTTGAATTATACCTGGTTGTTCGCACATTATAATGTAAATTTAATTCTTTGTTTCTTCGTTAGGGCTTTTCCACGTCCACTTCCTGTTCTTGTGTTTCTTAAAAAACGTATTCATTATTAGGAGTTGGTTTCTTTCGGTAAATTGTACTAGCATTTCCCCACGGTCATTCCTACGGCCAACGCCGTAGTTGCCAATCGCCTGTTCTCCACTTTGCTTTGTTCCTACTTTTGCATTGAAATCCCCCATGATTTTAGTGTATTGTGTCCGTACTCTTTTGATTGCTAATTCGATATCCCCGTAGAACTGCTCTAATTGTTCGTCGTCGTAGCTCGTTGTTGGCGCATACCCCTGGATTATCTTAAGTTTATACCGCTTATTTAGTTTTATTACGTGGCATGCTACCCTTTCATTAATGCTGTAGAATTCGTCTACGTTGCCCGCTCAATCTTTGTGAACTAGGAACCCAACGCCACATTTTCTCTTTTCGGGTAACTCTCTATAGCAGAGGACATGTACGTTGTTTAAGACAATGGGAGCTTCGCCTGCTCTCCTAACTTCGCTCAGGGCGATGATGTCCCAACAGACGCCTTTTAGTTCCTCGAGTGGTTCCGCTAATCTGGCTTCGCTGGACAGGGATCTCGCGTTCAACGTTCCAGTGTTTAGTTTCCAGTGGTGGCCTGTCCGCGTCCAGTGATTGTTAACACCCTTGGCGTGGACAGATGTTATGCAGCTCCTAGACACTGACGGCGAGGGTTTAATTGTATACATCATGTGGGAGGTGGTGGCCAAGTACATCACCAGGGAGGCCAATTCCCGTTCTCGTATTGGCCTCCAGGAACAGGTAAAAACCTGCATGACCAATTGTGGGTACACTGTAAGCAAAAATTAGCCGAGATGGGAGCTTTTGCCAGCGTGTCAACCGAAAAAACTCTCATGCCCCAACCATTTACTCCGTCATAGCGGAGTGAATTCGGCACATGACATCATTTTACCACCATTGCTAAGTGACGGAGTGTAAAAACGACATGACCTTATTATACTACCCACACGTAGTTTCAGTTCACGTGGTCCCAACCTCCACATGGGAGTTTTTAACAGCCGTCTTCGGTTGCGACGCTCTTGCGGCGGTGTGATGTGTATGTGTATGCGCGCTCGCGCGTCTCTTTAGTGCTTCCGTGTGATGCTCCAATACATTGGCTGGTCCGACGAATCGTCGGTGGGAGTTGTATCTGTGGTGCTCGCACGTGGGCTTAGTGCGTCAAAGTGAAGCACCACTTCGTTTTTTTAAAAGAGTCTTGTGCGCGCAGTGAGTTTGCAACGGCCGATCAGTGTTCTGTGTAAACGTGTCAAGGCTGTTTCCACTGGTGACCGCTCTGCTCCTCCAGCCAGAAGCCGAATGCCGCGCATCGACCAGACCACCACAGTGATGCGCGAATCGGAAATATTTTATTATGAAGTGGCTGGGGCACCACCACCCAGCGAGTGTTGACGTGGTTTTAGGCTTCCGAAATTATCAAGATTGTACGCGGACAAACCAGGATTATCGGAAAGCAAACGTCAGAACTTTCGACCGGAAGGAGAAAGGACCAAAAGGATACCAAATTTACCCAGGTAGATCGAATATTAATAAAATTATGCAAGAAATTGTCCCGGACCACGCCTAGGCTTAGCTGGCTTCAGCAAAAGCTCCTACATGGATGTAAACATAAACTCCCATATAGGTACCCGCAAGAGCTCCGCGATGGATGTAAACACATACTCCCATAGCTACCCGCAAAAGCTCCTCGATGGATGTAAACACAGCTCCGGTCAAGCGGAGTAAATCTTTTTACTCCGCATGACCGGAGTATATTAAACCCTTATCGGGGAATGCGCTAGAGGACAGGTCCATTTACTCCAATCTCGGCTAATTTTTGTTTACAGTGTGTTTACCTGGAGCGTATTGTCATCGCATGCCGCTACCACTGGGAGAGATGCGCTTTTTCCTCATGGTGGCTCCTGCTCTTTCAGTTCCTGGGTAGCCTATGAAAGCGGTTCCAAGGACATCGTCAAGATGAACGTGCGCCACTACACGCCGCTGCAGGAATGCTCCAACGTGAGTGTCGACCTTCTTCGCCGCAGACAAGAGGCCGCAGGGCAAGCATGTTTTCAGATTATGCGCCGTCAGCGACTGTTGGTCAAGCACTCACCAAAGAAAATAGTTGATAGCGGCGATTCAGTCACTGCGGCCGCGCAAAACTGCAATGTTAATTGCGTCAGCGTTCGACGAAAGTTTATTGACGTGTCCAACACCAAGACTCCGCAATTACAAATACCAAACAGCACTTGCCCATTGCAAACTGGTCAGACAGTGGCAGTTGCAAGGTTCGGCAAACAATTGTGCAGTTCAGCTCACTGCTAGGCGTGTAAGAGCAAGACCTTCCTTGCGTATGAGTGCTGAGCCGCATCTACTCTTCAGCTAAAAAAAAATTGGTATTCAGTTACGCAAAGGGTGTGAGAACCGGCAGTTCTTGTACCGCGCACGGCTATGCAGCGTCTGTGAGGGTGGAGGAAATAGAACTAGACCGTGCAAAAGAAAAAAGATGCAGCATATCGAAGGGCTCTGGAAACACCACCTGGACTTGTCTAATGCATACTTTAATATTATAAGCGCGCGGGCATGTATCATTTATTCTAAGGGAGAGATTTAGCCCGTGTCTTTCAGGTCAGCAGTCAAGCACCATAGCGCTAATAAACGCAACGAAGATAGAAGGGACACACGCGGCGTCGTGGTGTGCTTTCAACGGGACTGGCAGAGGGTTTCTGGGAAAAGAAGGCGAGTGTCGTGTGTCCACTCTTTCTTGTGCCACTTTGGCGTCCTGTATCTGAGCATTATTGAAAACCGCCCCCTATATACGTGCCCTACGCGTTGTTCTTCTATAATGATTGGTGATCTCCTTATTTCGTGGTTTACGCGCTTCACGAGAGCGCGCGTAAAGCTTATTCCTTGCACGGCATTGTTGCCTTTAACTTGAGCCAGCCCGTACCGACAAAGGCGAGCCATTGTACTTAATCAATAACCACTGAAGCGTGAAACTCTACGCTTGAACATTGCAAGGATGCCGGTGAGTTCTGTGCAACATATTCTCATATTTGATCGAGTATGTCATGTCGAAGTAATTACGGAGACGCGACAACCCCGACGGAGTGCCACTTCACGTGTCCTTGTCATTCTCGTACCAACTGCTGACCAAAGATCTAGGAACAAGCCCGGACATCTGCACTCTCGCGGCAAACATTCTGTAGGCTACGATGGGCCTCAGCTCCAGAAATTTAATTCGAAAACTTACAGTAAGTTTTGTGCTTTTAGAATGTTAATTTGCAGTATTGATTGTTTTCCAGGTATCGTCGTGCACAGAGCAAACACAAGAATGACTCTTTATGTCGTGATTAGAGCCGGTGTGGGCACTAAAGAGCAGAATGATTTTTCTTGTATCAGTAAGATACTCTTCAATACGAAAAGCGCCACTCTTGCCGTGCCTAAATGTTTGGTAAGCGAGAATGGAGCCAAGAGAAAAACGGATGGATGGATGTAGATGAACTTAGGGGCGTTCTATTTTAATCGGTCTGTGGCTAGTGCCACCAAGCCTTCTATTAGCCTTCTCTATGCAGTGCTGATTGCACTAGCACATTCTCTCTCCTGACCTTCTGTTCCATAGTGTTCTGCCCCTAACCTTCCAGCCTTATCTTAGTTGCCTCTACAGCATTCGTATATATGGTGCCATGGTTTCCCTTCAGACCTAATATCTCGGACAAACTTTGTTTTACTAGTTCACTCACCAGCCCGTTGTGACGTCATGGATTTTTACAGCGTCCAGTCGCGCTACAAAGTTCTTAGATGGAAAAATGAACTTGGCGCTCCTGTAAGAAACTAGCGAAAAATTTACGTCTTAATTCGGTGCGAAATTTAAGCAAGGAATTGTGAGCTCCTTATTCTGTGTTAATAAACCTATAAATGTGACAAAGACAGTCTCATTTTCAGAGAAACAAGTTATCAGTCATTCACTCCACCGCCTTAGTGGCCATCAGAAAATTTAACGCGGCCAAAAATGCATACGTAAAATGGCATTTCTTTCTGCAGTCTATTGGCCTTGTTCGGGTCGCATAGCAAACATCTATACCACACTACGCTAGACATGTACTTGCATCTATACATAACTAGGTCCAAGTAAACTGCGTGGCTCTAGATAAATACACCGAGTGCACTGGTTGCGCCTCGTGTTCCATAACTTTGTGCAGTTACTCTTGCGCCAATAACTACATCGCACACACGTTCTGCCTTCTTTGGCGCAGGTTTCGGTCACCGCGGAGAACGACGACTTGCCTTCTAACTCAGCGATACCCACTTCTCCAGACCCGACTAGCGGCACCTACATTACGTCGGACCGATCCGTTGCAGACAAGCCAGCGTACAGGGCGGGTGGTGCTTTGCTAGTCTTCAAGAACCCCGTCAAGTCTACCGCCAGTGTTAACACGCTGGGTGCCAGTCAGGGGGACGACCGGGATCATATGTCGGCCAGCTTCGCTTATCCAGCATTTTGCGGGAGTAACTCCAGCTTTCTGCGTGGCCAAAGTGCTGGTGGCTCGGCGCGCAATGTAGCTAGTGGTCTGGGTGACAGCTCTGGCTCATATATAGCAGAACAGACGCAGGTACGTCGGGTTGGTGAATCTAGAACTGAGGAAGTCCCCACCGTGCGTAGCATCCGCAGGTCGCGATCTAAAAATCAGGCCCCAACAGAGCCGCCGCCTCTCGCTATCGAAGACACAGTTTGGTACAGGACAGAAAGCGGCCACAGGGCGGTCAGACCTGTAGGTCTACCGCCTATTGCTGATCGCGAGTCTAGCAACACTCGCTCTATTATAAGTGATCCCTGCAGGAAAGTGATTGAGAGCCGCCAGTCCGCTGGGGAGCGCGCTGAGGCAGAAAATGTCAGCGAGCACGCTTTGAGCACGAGCTACGCATCCTCGCAGTACTCGTTCGGTGAAGTGGCCTCCGCCGACAGGATGAATCTCATCGAGGGGACCACGTCCGTCGCTGAAGGCGCTTCGTCCGTCGCGTCAGCGCGACCGTCCACTGTGTCGGTCGGCGAGATAGGTGCTTCCTCGGACAGAGCTGACTCTGCTGTAAAGGCCGTGAGCAGTACGTCGTCTATGTATAGCCTCTCGGCTGAAGAGCAAGACTTGAACGCGCTCGCTCCGTGGAAGTCGACAATCATCGACCAGTCCACACGCCAGAAAAGCTCCGAATTGGAAAGCAGAGCCTCTGAAAAAGGTGGATCTGAGATGTCTTTCTCGCCTGCCTCAGCAGAGAGTATCGAAATATCCGACTACAAGACCATTTACGGAAAGTCTCAGAGCGAAGAGAAGCAAGCGAGGGAGGAGCTGGAAACGATGGAAGAAGCACCCACGCTGGTGTCGCTCAGTAGCGAGGCCAGCGCTGATCAGGCAGAGTCTAAACAGAAGGCTAAGCCATGCACCGAGCAGATGCCTATAGATCAGCCCATGGAGATGGAGGATCTCTTACTTTGTGATGTACACATGGCTGCTGAAGTGGCCAGGCGAAAGTCTTCTGGCAGCGTCCGTGGCGAGAAAACAGAGGAGGGGCCGGAAGCAGAGCATAAGGAGACACCGGTCACTATCAGCGATCATGAAACCAACATCCTCACGGGACCTCCCATAGTTACTGTGATTGGCATACAACGGGAGAGAGTTAGCAAGGACTCTTCTAGTCACGCAACAACTGTCGTAGTTACGACTGCAGCCGGGCGGGAAAAGACGTTCAGCGAACTGGACCATGGGCAGTCTAAACAAAGGCTGCATTTAAGAAGTCTCGAAAGCACTGTGGCCGAAGAAACGGCATCTCTCCGGGAGAGAACATTGCCATCTCAGAAAACGGAACAGGGCGCCGCAGAAATAAGCAAAGCTCTGGCGATGTCAACTGAAGTGAAAGTAACGGACACTGGGACTCGCAAGGTGGCAACTGCGGAACAACCGCTATCGACAGCAGAAGGTTTAGAGCACCCTAAAGCGGACGTTCCTCAAGATGGTGAAACAAGTGGCCCCACGCTAAGTCTGGCGGAACTAGGAAAGCCGCGTGATATTGAAGGCACAACGGTTGGCGGATACAAGCTCATGTTTCTCCCACAGAAGAGGCAGTATGTCGAACACAGATCGGCGAGCGACGACGACAGCCAAGTGCCGTACCTAGAGGTCGAATCACGGGCAAGCACAGATAGCGGGAATGCTGATAGCACTACCGTGACACTACCAGACAGGAACGAAGTCTACCATGACAGCGTACTGGAGGAATCTGTAACATACAGAGCCTTGAGCGACCACTCCGAAGTGTCTGAAGGGGAAACTGAGATAAAATCCCGTGTATCGGAGGAAAAGTCTGAACTCTCAGAAAACGTGGGGCGTGTGATTGGTACTCCGCTGGCTACTGTGACCAATGACAAAGGAGACCTGGTAGAGTACAACGAAAAGAGCATGATTTTATCTGAAATTGCTCTCACACCAGCATCGAAGCGCTCTTCTGCATCAGGTTCAGTGAGCAGCGCACGACGAGAAAAGCGTGCATCGGACCACAGTGAGACGGAAAAAAGCACAGATCATCATGAGTACGTTGAAATGACTATCACTACAGAAAAAAGCGAAGGGTTCCATATTGTGAACGAGAAAGAACGGCTCAGTGACACACGGCCAGACTTTCTGTATGAAGCAATTGATATTAGCCCGAGAACGACGGCGTCTAGTGAGCAGGGACCTCATCCAGAAGAGGTTACTCATGGGGGAAGGAGGGTAGTGGCAACTGCTGAACCAGGGCCAAAAAATGTTCCTTCCCATGAAGCGCTTGTTCCTCTTAGTGAACTCGCCTGGAAGGAAGAGCTGGTTGAGAAAAAATCCAGCGCACAAGTAGCTTCTGCTGACCGAAGTAGATTTCCGTCCCTTGAAGGTGGTTTTCCAGGAGAAAAGGTTTATAGCTCTGTATTGGCTGGACTCGGTGAGGTGGCAAGCGAAGCGTATTGTCCCAACTACGGGAACCGTGGTGCGGGAGTACCAGCTGTTAAATCTAGTCTCTCCGAGATGCGTTTGGCGCCTATGGAGAGTAGAGGGTTGCGAAATACTCGTCTGGCTGCTGTCGGCGAAGTGCCTTCAAACGAAGCGTTTGCTCCTCTCGGTGAACTTTCCTCCAACGTCATCGAGAAAAAGTCAATCAGAGAGGTAACTTCAGCTAAAAGAAGCGAAATTCCTTCCTTTGAAGGAATGTTTCCAGCAGAGGAAATGTACAAAGGCGCATTCGTTGGACTTAGTGAGGCCGAAGGTGAAGCCGTTTCACCGGAGTCCAGCAAGTTCGACGGGAAGACAATTAGTGCAGGCAGTCATTTAAATGCACGAATCCATAGTAAGAAGAATGAACAGCCACGAGTTGCGGTAGGAGCTGTAGATAAGAAGCCAACAGACGTGCCTTCAAACAATGCGGTCGTCCCTTTTGAAGAACGCTCCTCTGAGGCCGACTTAGTCAGAAAGAAATCAATTTCAGAGGCCACTTCTGTCGACCTCAGTAGAACTCCGCCATTCGAAGGTGCCTTTCCAGCAGAGAGCATGTACACGGGTGTGTTTGTGCGACTTAGTGAGTTCGCATATGAACCATTTTCGCGGGTGTCCAATAGGCAGAGTGCCAAAGCAATCACTGAAGGCAGCCACTCGGAGGTGCGTTTGCTTTCTGGAGAAAGAATTGAAAAACGAAAATACGTTATGCGTGCTGCGAATGGAGAACTTAAAGCAATGTCTTCAAATGAGGCGCTTATTATTCTTGATGGCTCTCACCGAAAGCTTGTCGAAAAAGAGTCATCTACCGAGTCAACTGCTGGTGGCCGAAGAAGAATCCCGTCTTTTGAAGGCGGCTTCATAGAAAACAAATACGAAGCTGCTTTCAGTGGATTCAGCGAAGCCGCAAATGAAGCATTTTCTACAGTCTCAGGCAGGCACAACGCGAGCGCTATAGCTCAAGGAGCCATTGAGCCTGCACCGCCACCTTCCGCTGCTGTCGTTGATATAACGGAACAAGAAAAAATTGAGTGTCATGTGGAAAGGGCACTACTGATGTCCAGAAAAGCAATGTTGAATCAATGTACCGAGAGTCTTTCACAAAACCAGAAACCCTCTCCATCTGCTAAGGTCGTATCGGATAAGGATCTGCAGGAAAGTGCCGAGAAGTATGACAGAAATGTTGCGATAGTTGCGAGCCCTAGGCCGGAACTTGCAGAGGTGGTGACAAATGCTGCCGGGGAAACTAAAAAAACGTCCGAGGAAGCAGTTTCGGTGGTGAATTCAGGTGACTCTGTGGTACGGAATACCGTTTTACAAAAAAGTTGTGATAACCCAGTGACGGAAGACCTACCAGAGATATCAACTATAGCTGCAGAACACCTAGAAGTATACAGCCCAGTTGCAGAGCCCGCAGCACTTGAGAACGCATATAAAACGCTCGAAGTTTTCAACTACCCGGAGTGGGTCTGCCGTAAACTCGGTGAAGGTAAAGGGAGCTCACTGTTGAGCTCGGATGCCGAAATGCAGTCCGGTTCATGCACAGTGCCTACGATTGTCTCCTGTGTATACTCACCCCCTCCAGGAATCGTTCATTCCGAATCTGGCGTAAGCATGTCTGCTCCTTATGCAACTGCGGTACCTCAAACTATTCATGGAATGGCCAGTGAAACAACATATACTTCCGGGGGTGCCACACCAACTGTAACGGCAGCGCCCTCAGGAATATCCACAGTTTCACTGGGGGCTAATGCAGCAAATTCTGTATTTTGCCCTTCGGTAATAGTCACGCTTGAAATGTCCAGTGTGGGAAGTGACTGCAAAGCACGAGAAATTCCTTCGTATGGGTTGGAAAAAAGTGCGTGCAGGTCCGGGGCGTTAACTTGCTGCAAAACCACTGAAAAGCTCACATCTTATTGGTCTTTGTCCCATCATGGATCAACAGAAACATTTACAAGCCAAAAGGCAAGCTCTGTTCCTGTGGTAATGGCAGCCGAATCGGAGGCACCGTTCCAGAATACGGCCGAGAGCAGCAGGCGTCATTACGTTCTGCACAAAGCAGGAATATTAGCAACCACCCCGACCCAACCATTTGAACTCGTCGAAGAAACTGTCACTCGCATCGTGTCGTCAGAAGGTGCGACTACCACTGAAGATGAGGCTGCAGAAACTAGAATACCACAAGGTGTTGCATTGCAGGAATCAAAGACAGTAAACAGAGTGTCCCGAGAGAAGTCCGAGAACAGAAAGACACTGCTCAAGAAGCCCGCATTAAACTTGGGGGAAGGAAAAGCTATGAAGCCATTCGATTCAGAGGCTTTGCCGCTTAAAGACTACACGAACAACGACAACGCTCGTATTAACCGCCGTTCTACAACAAAACCACCATTGCTTCAACGTACTCAAATTTCCGCACAAGGCTTGAGCCATTCCATAGAACAATATCTGAGCAGTCTTTCATAAAAGATTTGAATAATGCTTCCAGCAATAGCTATCCTCGTGTTCAAACACCTTGCTACGAAAGCACTGGCCGTCCAAGTTTTGTTAGCAGGCTTCCATGGCTCAAAGATGTTTTGGATATTAGTAACGTGAGCGAAGACAACGAAAAGAACATCAGCGCCACTTCTAAGGTGGAAGTGCCCAAGAAGATGAAAAAGATAGGGAAAAAGATATCGGACATTAACAACAAGAGGGCTCGGCTGCAAGATGCCTTCGACACTGAAAAAAATCCGAAGCGGGTCGACAAAATTAAGATGATGGTCGAGATACTCAACAGAACGGAAAGCGCTCTGCAGCGGAATTTGAGCACACTGGCGCATAAAAACGCTTCTTTCTCTTCATTTGGCAGCAGATCCGAGGAGGTCTTTAGCGCCACTAACCGAGACGACACAGTAAGGGAGTCTGAGCCAATCCGTAACATATTTTCTTCAGACGTGTTCCGCGACAGAATGGAAACACTTCCTACTACAGTGCAGATTATAAGAGCGGGTAACATATATGAGGATACTGTCACGTCCTCACACGAAATCATCCGAGCTAAAACTAATGGTTTAGGCCAAGGTCACTTGGTGCAGGTCTTAGACGTTGTTCCCACAAAAGGGGGCGTGGCTACGAATTATGTTGCGGAAGCAATCGGGGAGAGATTGAAGGCACCTCCTATAGGGAATAGCACGTGTGAAAGTTGGAAGCCAGGTGAAGCTAACAGTGATTCCGACGCATCAAGAGCCATTAAGGAAATTCCAGCGAGAAACACTATGTCCGAACCAAGCTTTTCAAACTCTAGACAGAAGAACATTGAAGATGAAGTGGAATTCGTCGAAAGTGGGCCAGGCGACGGGCATCAAGGTGGAAAAGCAAAAGAGATAGCGGCAACTAAGGATGATTCCTCTTTCACTGAGAAGGAATCCTTCAGAATCCCTAACAGCCAAGAGGCTTCAGCGGAACGGTCGTCTACGCATATAAAGGTCACAGATTCTGTTAACTCGGAAGAACCAAGAGTGCAGAACTTTGCTGCGGAAGCCGAGGCACTCCCACAGAATAGTTTCGCGAGAGGTCCCGCACCGATGACCGTCCAGATACCGCTGTCATCTCTCATTCATGTCTTGCCTCAACCACCAATCAAGGTAGTGAAGCGAAAGGTTGTGCTGGAGACGATCACCAAGACGGTCATGGAAAAGAAGGAAAGTGTCAAGGCTGTCACAGACCAGACCACGGGCATCGAGAAAAAGGACTCCCACCTGGAGTCCACTACCAAGGAAGAAGTTCAGAGCAAGAGGGAAGAGGAAATCATCGAGTCGTATGACTCGGCGGCAAATGTAAGGCAGGGCACCCTATCGAACCCAATCATAGCTTCCATAAAGGAAGATAAGCAGGCAGGCATTGCGAGGAGCCGAATATTAGGGAGCAGTTCGAAAGTCGTAGTCTCTCCAAAAGAAAGCGTTGCCTCCCAGTCTGCACCACATATCAGGGGTGTGAAGGAACAGACCTGCCAAACCCCTGAGAAAATTAAGCGAGCGAAGCAGCCAGTGGCAATAAGGGTTCATGAAGACACCTTGGCCGAAGATGAAGAGGTCACGTCGCGCATGGAAGAGCACGTTCACAGGGATCTCGAACGTAAGTCTATACTAAAACCACTCATTCGTCCCGCAGGGCATCTAACCCAAGAAGCAGCGCCTCAGAAGAAACACTTAGGCTTCCAAGACGCTGAAAGAGCTGAGAACGTGCCGCCTCCCCCTGTAGCGCCAACGGTAAGCACAAAACAAGACGACAACGACGATTCAGAGGAGGCAGCGCTACCACCTCCGCGCTTCAAGTTCAATCGCAAGGATTCTATTGCGGTTACAAAACTTCGCATGATGAAGCAGGCCGAGGAATTCTCGGAGGAAGAGGACGAAGACAAGAAATACTCTGACATGTCTTTAGTCGGTGCGCACGGTACGAATGGAGAAAGTCACGCCATCTTCAAGCCACCGGTCGTGATTAACATCGAGGAGTCGCAGCCGGCAAGCATCAAAGATACCGTCCAAAGCGATACGGACGAAGTAAGCACCTCTGCATTCCGCACTGGTCTCAAGACACTGCCTTGCTTGGTATTGACGGGTACCGCTGCGAATGGCAAAGACAGCAGCGTCACTAATAATGATCAAAGCAAGGTGATCCCCATGTTTGCTGAGACAAACATCACTAACACAATGACTACTGGTGAAAGTGAACAAAGCCACAATGAGACTCCCACCGTGCCACTGTTGATGGAAAATGTTGAGAAACGCTCGAACTGCACTGCGAGTTTCCAAAGAACGCAAGATGACACGGAGAAAAGTGCCACTGACACTTTTTGTGGGACATCGGGAAGTACAGATATGAGCTCTATTGACAAAAAGAAAACACCGACAAAAGCTAAAGCAGGATGTGTGAAGACACAAAAAGACCAGAAGGTGGACCGTGCTGAAGAACAACACCTCCACAAACAAGAAATAGGTGAAGCGATTGACTTTGGAACTAAAGACACGGATGAAGAGACAGGGAAATCGAGAGCTTATACTGAGCAGTCGGGTCCAATGGACCTTCTGCCCATCGCCATCGACGCAAGTCAAATACAAGCCCAAGCAACGGTTACCGACGAGAACGCAGTCATGGAGCCGCGTGTCAACAGGACCGTGCAAGAAATAAAAAGTGTTGAGAATTCCATCATTACCTCAGAAACTGAAGAAGTATTCTACTATCCGAAAGAAAAGGTGACTATGAAGCACATATCCGAAACAAGAGTTGCTACGGAGACGCGGTCATCCACAGAAATGGTAATAGAACCTAACTACAGGGGATCATCGGTCATGCCTGCTATACCCGAAGAAAAAGAGCTGCTGCCTGTAGCGGCTGGTTCCTCCAGGCAAATTTTAAACGATAGAAGTAACTGCAATGAAGGAAGCATTTCAACAGAAGCAAATGAAACAGAGGGATTTCGGGCAGTGGCTTTAATTTCAAACGCTTTATCCAGAGAAGTATTGGAAAACGACGAAGAACGCACTCCACTTCAAAGTCAGCTTGCCCTCAATGAGAACTGCAGCACAGCTGCTAAGAAGGCTGACTCGTTCGAAACTCTGACTGACTTTGCCCCCTACGAGCCAGAGAAGCCACTTTCTATTCAGTCAACTGGAATTCACGAAACAACCAAGCTGCTTGACCGTGTTGGAGATCAAACGATGATGGACCTTCCGTCGAGCGATTTTGACACATGCAAGGGAATTATTGACAGGACTCAAGGCGAGCTTCCACCTCTGCACTCTGTTAGTGGCAGCAGAAGGAATGATGATCCACCGTCCGGCCCCACAGAACTTCTTTCCACTGTGATGGACGGCATGACCATAAGTGCACTCGAAACGACAAGGGACATCGACAGTTCCACCAGGCGCCTGACAGACCTGCAATCCATTCCCACCTGTCCGCAGCCCAAAGAAGGAAACACAACAACATCGTCCGAATCAACTTGGCAAACAAAAGATTTTGCGATTGAAGAAACGTCTGTGCCTTGTGGGACCGAATCAGAGAAACAGTGGTGCACTTCTGATTCCTGGAAGGCCGCAGCTGATATAGAAGAAAATGCTTTCAAAAGTTATGGTCGACTAACACCACTAGAGCCCATTGCAAGTACTGTACTTGACACACAGCCCATAGAGGTGGCACCGAAACACGTGAAACTTGCGTGTACCGCTTATAAGTTGTCACAAGAGCTTGTTAGTCGAGAAGAAAATGCACAGATTGTTCCCAGATGCCCAAAAGAAACTCAACTTGACATCTATTCAACCTCCCAGGCGTTATCTATGACACCAGTTTCAATAACCTCTCAAAAACGAATGATGTCAGCAGGTGAAAAGTTCGTTGCTTGTGAATTTGAGTCTGAAAGAACGCCATCAAAACCGCACGAACCAGCATGGGAACACATTAAAGAGAATATAGTAGGTCCCAGAAAAGAGTCTTTACCAGTTGACTTGCCATGTCTAAATTCTGGAGCCGTAGTGCCAGCATTGCGGGCACAGACAACAGACAGCCATGGTGTGTGTGCACCAGCGGAAGAAGAAGCAATAAAATCCGCAGAATCGTTGCCTGTCATATGCAATGACTCTTCACAGAATGCTCTCTCAAGTGTCATTTCTGGTGCCTCAGCTACGACTTATGAGTCTGCTGCAGACCTACTTGGAGAAAAGAATGATTCGCTCGCCACGGAAGTGATATACGACGTTAACGAGAAAGCGACCCTAGCTGGAAATACATTTCGTAATTTCTCACAGAGAAGTGAGCCATCTCAATGGACTGTTCAGCCCTCTCTGATAAAAACGAGAGAAGGTGAGCGGACGCATAAACTTTCTCTGCCTATAGTAGCACCGATGATCGAAAGCGATCAGGATGAGACACGTACTGCAATCACATTTGATAGATTTGCCTTCTCTAATGAAGTCGCAGGTCGTGCAGCAGACCACGCATCTAACACCATCCCTACTTCTTTACCATTAAAGGCTGAAGAGAAAGATTCGTCTGAAAGGTACTTCAGTAGCAGCTCTCGCGAATCAACAGCTCTCATCTTTTCACAGGATAAAGAACTCGCAATTAAGATTTGTGACATGTCAGAAAGAACGAAAGAAAGGGACAGCGTGGAAAGAAGGTCAACGGAAAGAGTTCCTCCTGAAAATATTCCGGGCGAATTGCTTACCGACACAGAAAGTATCAGTTTATTGCCATGCAAACTTGGCGCGGTTATGCCACTGTCGGAGGAAAGGGCATTGTTGTTGGCGGAATCGAAGTCTGGGCCAGTAGAAGCTGTACTGGAATCGCCACAAGAAAAGCCGGAATCTCTGAGATTGCAAGGAAGCCTTCGGGATAGCGTGTCACAAAAGAACAGGGTTACTGGTTCTGGAGCAAGAAAAACAGGAGTGAATCCTTGCCTGGCCTATCTCAATGTTGAGCCAATCGAGGAAGGGGTGAAACGCGAGACTGCGCTTTTCCCGTCTATATCAGCATCAGCGACCGAGAGCCAAGGTGCAAATGAAATTGGGGCTCTAACCTTGTCTAATATAAAGGACGGTTCACCTACCTCGGCGCCGACTGCAAATAACTCATTTACCGGAAATGACGCGCCTGAACCAAGTTATTTAAATAAAACTACGGAACTCACTTTAACTTCCCAGACGACTGTTAACGTGTCATCTACATTAGTCCCGAAAAGAGGAGCAAGAAGCCAAGACAGAAAACCAACAGAAGCAACATATGAAGCAGCAATAAATGCTAAGGCAGACCATGTTGCTGACAGTCGGTTAACTGGTGACAGTGGCTCTAGAGGCGCGACGGAGTTGGCAGTTTCCACACGGTCGTCTTCGGTAACACCAACGATGGAATCCATAGCAATCGTTGTCAAGCCGACGGCTAGTACCTCTGACGAGAAGAAAGTAACAAGCACTGCGCCATCGGCACTCATGGCTCGGCACTCGGCCGCCGAGCGTTCTAAAGAAAGCCATGATTGGTACTCAGTATCTGTGTCTGAGCCCAGTGCCAATCTCGCAGAAATTGATGCAAGCCGTGCTAGCTACCAGACTCCTTTGGCCGTAAGCGAGGCCGCGCCGACGTTTTCAAACGAAAGCCGCACACTCTCCGACAAACCCTGCAGTGCAGAAGGGCAACTACTTGCGCGTGCGCTTTTCGTGACAACAGAAACTACATCCTCCGGTGGCCAAACTGTCAGCACCTCTGCAGAGCCCAAGTTGCCATGTCCGAGGAGAGAGGCATCTATAGATTCAGCAGGAAGGTCAGACATTCCTGCTTCGTCGTTCACATCCCAAAACACAGCCACACGTCAATACACAGACCTCACCTTAGCAACCGGGGCACTAGTGGGTAAGGCAGAACTCTGTCCGTCCTACAAAGCTGGCGGTAAAGATTTCGGTGGTGCGAGCATTCTCAAACAAGTGCTAAAGAACGGGGATAAAGGATCGCAACAATATGGAGTCGAAGTACGAGCAGTGGGCGTTCTTGAGAGCGCGGAAGCAAACAGTGTCAGTGCAGCAGACAAACGTGCTTTTGAGAAAACTTCACCGTCTGACCTAACAATTCAGCTACGAGAACCTTCCTCCGGCGCCCAGCTAGACACTGAGACAAAGACGCTCATAAACGTGCCAGAAAATATAATCACAGCCGCTTCAAATTCGTCGATTGTATATAAACTACGGTCAGAATCGTGTACCCTCTGCGAAATGGACGATGGCACAAATCTTGCAGTCGACAAAGCAGCGGTCGTTTCAGACGAGGCACCGACATCAAATCCTAAGCCTAGGTCAGGCAGTGGTTCTGACATGGGAAGCTACACTGCTTCTTTTGATAAAACGCTGTGCGATGCACGCATACAGTCACAGTTAGGAGATCGGACTGGCCAGGGATCTGATTTAAAAGCTTCACGTTTAGTTTTTCAGCCTCACGAAGCGACATCAAGCCTGCAGCCAAGATTCACAGCTGATCAAGTTCCGAATGTCGTTTCTGCGTTTCTTGGGAACACGATCGTACAAAGAAAAAGTAATGAACTATGCCCTTTTCCCACAACAGAGGCACTGTTACAGAGACAACCGGGCGCTTTATTAAAATTTGTCGGAGATGAAGCTAGAAAGTCCACAAAGTCATCTGAGTTAACAGGCCGTGTAGTCCCATTTCCTGTTTGCTGTGCTGCTACTAGAACTGAACATCTCCGAGTTGACACCGCACAGATGGCAGTAACAAATGAAGTTTCTTCGATAGCCCAACAGTCATCCTCTGTGACAGAATACATGCCACATGTCATGGCTGAGACGGAATATAGAGATATTTCACAGAGAAGTGATGGTCAGGTCGAGCTGGTAGATTCCCACCGAGAAATTATCGCAAAAGTCGAAGTACAGCCGGGTGCCATGCGAAAGCCCAGCCGTGCTGAATGTCTAGTACCACTGCAAGAATTAGGCCTAGTACCAAGAAGTTACGGTAATTCCGGGGTTACCCATCAAAACGAGCGAGAAGGTCTAGTAGAGTTGCAAAGTGATTGCAGGGTGTCGGCGACAAGTGCAGGACTCACTTCCGAAAAAGGTGGGACTGCGAGTTCAGTGGTTACAATATCGGACGCAAGCATCACGAAGGGGCCCAGCGCACAGCCTAGCGACTCCGTCTATTGCGACGCAGGAAATGAAGCGCGAGCACGTGGTCGACATGGCAGTGAATGCGTGTCATTTACTACTCTCAAAACGTCAGTTTCATATACAGCACCCACCACTAGCGGCGAAGCAGCGGACACAAAAGATCGCATTTCAGCATCATCGAATGGGGCACAAAATTCAGATAGTGTACAAAGGGGAAGTAAGGTCCTGCCGGACATCAAGGATGCAATATGTGCTAGGTTGCAGGTACTGTCCACTGCACCTGAGCATGGTAGTCATCGAAGCCGCGATACCGAGATCACATCGAGCGTGATGGTAGATTACCACGAAAGCATAGTGGTACCGAGGTGCAGCTTTCACGAGAGCAACGGCACGCGTGATACCACGACTAGCTGCACTTCGAAGTCCCAAGATAGAAAAACAGCTACAACAGAGTCGACACCGAGCGGAAGCGACGTAAGTAGGCCAAGCGACTCCGCAAGCCTAACAGAGCACCCTTACATGTCGAGAGTACGGACACAAGTGGTCGACAGAGTCTTGTAGGCGTAGCGCAGGTTACTGTGAAGACAGCAGGAACTTCTATATTACCCACTACCAGTGGCGAGCTAGTACCCAGAGAAGACAGTGATTCAGCCGCAGCGGTGGAGGTACGAAGTTCAGATAGTGAACGAAAAGCTAGTGAGCACGCGTCCGACAAAAAAGGAGCAATATGTGCTCGGTTGCAGATCCCTTCCACCAATCGAGCATATGATGCTCATCCAAGTTTCGAGACTGAAACCACGACGAGCATGATGGTACATTACCCTGAAACATCTGTTGTACCTAAGTATAGTCATCACAAGAGCAGTGATACATGTGATAACATGACCAGCAGCATTTCGCAGTCCGAAGTAACTGCAGTAACTACGAGAATGTCCTTATCGAATGGGAGCATCGTAAGAAGGTCCAGCCGCTCTTCAAGCCTGACAAAATTACATAACTCGTCAAAAGTAGCCAGACCAAATGCCCGACCAAGTCTCGTAGGGGTGACACAGGTTACACTGAAGGCGCCAGCTACTTGTACTGCTCCTAGTGCCAGTGTCGAAGAAGCACCCGCGAAAGATATTTCAGGCTCACTGCTGGATGTACAAAATTCGGGTATTCTTGAAGGGGCTAGCGAGCTTGCGGTGGGCGACAAGGAAGCACTACCTGCAGGGTTGCAGATGCTCTCCACAGCCCCAAGCCGCGAAACTGATATCACGTCACGCACGGTAGTAAATTACCACGAAACTGTTGCACCGGAGTACACTCTTCCCGAGAGCAACAGCATGAATGGTACCACCACCAGCTGCATTACGCATTCTCATGTAGGGGCGACGGTGTCAAGCTCAAGTGATGGATTAAGCTTCTCTAGAAAGAGTTCGACAGACGCAGCCGTGGTATTTCAAGGAAGAAGCGTAACGGAAAAATCCTGTGACGCTGGTCCCTGCTCACTTAAGTCCCTGTCAATAACGCAGCCCTCGGAAACAGCTTTACCGCTAAGTAGTCGCAGCGAAATTTTCACAGGAGAGGTGAAATCAACCGCTCTTGCACAAGTGGCGGAGCTGAGAGTTGCGACGCGTCCAAGCTCTTCGTCAAGCCTCGTACAGCCTACAGCACGAACAAGCTCTGCCCCAATAACGGAACTTTCATATGTTAGGGATGCGAAAGAAGAAACTACTTTAGTGAAATCTGCTAATGGAAACTTCAGTCCATCAGTACCATCTGCCATCGAAGGAAAAATAAAAAGCGATGTGCTCCCTGCATTGAAGTCAGAGCTTTTAAAAAGCGGATCACCTTCACGTGGTCACACCGTACATCAAGCGAGGGCGCTTGTTCCCCTGGACGATGTTTTATCGAACCAATTGGTCGAACGAGAATCGGCTAGGTTGGATGTGCCCGAACACCTGTCGATACGTGTTGCTGGAACCGATAATGAGGTAGAAGATGAAGCCGGCGCACTCGCCAACAAAAATAGTGGTAAACTCGCCTCAGAGATTTCGTTCTCGCTTGTAGAAGTACCGCCCAGCTTTCCTCCTTTAGATTCTCAGGAACACAAGGTACCTGAAACGGAAATCACTGCGCCCGATGACCTTGTGTGCGGTGACGCAAAGGAGTTCTCCATCCAAGACATATCGCAAGAATTGGCTATTGGCGAAGTAAAGAAAAAGGTGAGATCACTAAGCAATGTCTCGGATACACAGGACAAGCTGTTTTCCGAACATAATCTCAGGTCTGATGAACCGCACTTTTTAGCGAAAACCCTCCATGCACCACAGGAATACATTGTGGCAGACGCTAAAGTTTGCGAAACGGAACATGGAGCCCAAACACTGTCGCGAGCCAGTTGTGAATCGAGCCCCACTGATGACAGCACACTAACAAGGAAGTTAACGGAAGGTAGCTCTGCACGTGCAGTCAGCAGCGATATGAATGCCACAGCAGGAAATGTGTCAAGCACAATTTCGAGATTGCTGGGAGGCCTGCTACCAAGTTCAGGAGATGCAACAAGCCCCCCATCTGAAAAATGTTTAGCAGCTTCTGTAGGGACTTCAGCTGATGTGCATGTCACTAACACTCAAGGAAGCTCCACAACAGACACCCTGGGCACCACCAGCAACCTCGTATACGAGTCATTGTCACGCACGCCATCTAGTAATTTGTATTTAACTAGAGAGGCACTTGCATTGGGGCAAGAGAAAGCCATTATCCATCCTTCATTACACGCACAAGACCTTGTCCCAGACTTCGCAAAGCAAGCACTACCAGTCAATGAAGAAGAATCTACGCCGCTTTCAATTCTTGAGAAGGAAAGCTCTTTCAGAACGGAATCAACAGCCGTTGTTACTGAAGTGCCAATGCTACGTAGGATTGAGGACGTCACCACAGGCCGTTCATTTTCGGTCGTTGCTAACGATACCTGCCCATCTGCAGATTCGGCGCAAGGCTTGGTTGAACTACTCAGCCCAGAAATCACAGAAGCCTTCGAGCAGCTGCAGCAGGCTTTCGGTGTGCTTCTCGAGGACGCCAGTTATATGTCGCCGTCAGCTGAGGTACGGCCGATGCAAGTCACGCCAGAAGTTCCATTGCTTCTTGAAGTCGTAGAACGGCCAATCACCTCCTATTTTACAGACGCAAGTAGCAACCAGCCCACTAAAACTAGTACGCCATCCCATTCCACTGTAGGCTGTACCTCAACACGCCTTTCATCCCGAGAACTTATGGAAAGAGAGCCTCTTGTTGATGCTGAATCAGTGCATAAAGATAGACCTAAAACAATAAAAGACCTAACTTCCCTGTTTGAAGGACCCCTACCAAAACAGCAGCCGTTTTCTACGATACCCTCTGAAAGTCATCCTAAGCGACAAATTAACTATAAACCACTCAACATGTTTCAAGGGGAAAGAACTGGAATGTTTGCGACTTGTAGGCAAGACACTACTTCAGTCATGCTGTCACCGGGTACCTTCGGACCATTGGTTCCAGGTCCTCAGAAAGACGAAACGCTCTCAGTTCTAGAAACCACGTTTGCTTCTGCATATTCTGCGGATGTGCAAAGTGCGGATGGTAAAAGCATAGACGCCACCCGTCCCGTTATGGAGCGGACGCATCCGCTTTCCTCTGGTGTTTCGGCATCGCCAGGAAACACAACAGGAGGCGGTTCTTCTATATTCGCACCCAGCGAAAAGCTCACGAGTATGTCAGAAACAGAGACCTTTAGGTCCTTCAAGACAGAAAAAGATCAAAAGGATGTCGTCGCTGCTCTTCAAGGGACTGAAGCCTCTTGTCCGACATCGAGGACTGCGTCGCCTTTGCGCAACGAAAATGATTTCCATGGTTTGGTAGAGTGGATGCCAGCGCCGATACCAAAAGATCAACTTAAGCCCACGACAGATAATCACCATGCAAACACAAGCCCTCAGGTGTGCATTTCCACGCAGCAGCATCGCATCGCATGTTCTAATGTTGCTGATCTTATGACCCCACCGTATACAAGCAAAAGCTCAACAGAATGGTCTCCGTCTTCTTTTAAACACCATAGTTTGAGCTGCAACGTTCTCGATAATGAAAAGCATGCTGCTCAACATACGCCACAAATTGACCATAGTACCTGCTTACGGCAAGAAGGCCCAATGTTCGAAGCATCCGAGTTGATTGAGACCGAACCACCAATAGCCGACGTCCGTGGTTTTATTCGGTCTGATTCGACTCGCGCCGACGAAACATTCTGTGTCCATAGCGAAAGGAGTAAATCCGCCCTTATGCCAATTTCTGACATTCATGGATTTGTTCCAATGAAAAAGGCCTCTGTGGAAGATAACATATTTCGTGGCCACAAAATAGCAATCGGGCTGTCACATGAAGCTTCCAGTGAAATGGTCAGCGAAAAATGCTCAGAAACGACTGTGGAGTCGGCTGTCGGCGATATCCATGGATTTGTGCCGGTCTTCGATTTAAATCCTTCGTCTGGGTCGGCAACGACCAGAAAACGTGAGGAAATGGGGATCCTAGATGAAATACAAAAGAACGCTGATGATGAGCTATGCGAGCTACCGAATGGGGCCACATGCCTAGCGTACGATTTAGGTAACTGCCCACCTCCGACAACGAGGCGCGATACTTATGCATGTGTAAACTCGAGCGAACCAGAGGGAAAGATGTCCCCAGCACTAGTGCTAAAAGCAGCCTGCGAGCGTGTTCAAGCACTGTCCCATATCGAAAGCGATGAATCGGAGAAAGTAGAGCAACAGATATTGCCGGATGATGTCCCTGTCAGTGTACGCGCTTTGATTCGGCAGATGAACTCACAAAATAATCCGCGGATAATTACTCCAGCTCCGAAGGATTTATTGAGTGCTCGTCAAAAAGAAGCTTCGCACCTCGCACCGCCTGAAACTAATGAGGAAATATCCTTAAAAGCACCTCCGGTTCGCCCAGATGTACAAGTAGAAAGTTCAGCGGAGGAGGTACCATTAAAAACAACCGCCATACCAGTTCCACCCCCGGAACCTCAATTTACGAGTTACGCGGCACTTCAATTTAAACCGTTTGTAAAGGTGCAAGAAAACGCTGTTGCAGATTCCGTAAGCTTGCAGAGTTCCGAAGAAGGAAAGCAGAGTGGAAGGGCCGGTTTGGCCGGTAAAAGAACGGATGCTTCCCCTGCCATCGACGAGAAGTGGAAACTTATTGGTTTGCTTGCGTCGGAGGAGGCGAAAAAGAATGCCGAAACTCGTAGGGTCTCCGACGGTACCAGTAGCGCGACGCCCCCGAAAGCAGCTAGCGCAAAGGACTTCGAGGCAATTCACTCTTTATGGAGGCTCAAGGCAGCCTCAAAGAAGGGTTCAGAGGACGAGTATTATGAGAGCCTCAAGACGAATAAGAAGGAGGCTATTCCGTGGAGCACCAAGCCTTCCGAGAACAAAGCAAAGCAGAAGAGAGCTTGGGAAGCGGCGCAATTCTTGGCTAAGCAGGAACAAGTGCATCCTTCCAAAACTGAAGAGCGCAAAGAAGAACTAGTAACGAGACCAGCCGAAAACGAACCGCAAGCAAAACAGCACCCGACAGAAAAGCCCAAACAACCTGAGGGATTACGACTTGTCTCAGAGGAAGCAATATCGAAAGAACCTTTAGAAAATGGCGTGCTTCAGGCGCAATTATTGCAGGACCAAACAGAACCAGGTCGTTCAGAACGGCATTCGCTGTCGCTTCACACAGAAATTAAACAGTCGGTGCGGAAACAGCCTTTGATGGTGTCATTGCTACAAGATTCGGTAGTGACGGCACATAAAGAATCCTTGCCTGAGGCGGAACGATTGAACAAAGGGGAACTTTCGACAAGGAAAGACCAGGAAGCATCCATGTCAGACCTTAAGCCCATTAGTGTGGCAATGGCGAATGTTGTGCCAGCAAGCAGTGCTACTATTGAGAGTTCCGTTAGCGCTCGGGAACTGGCACATGAAAACAGCCTTGAAGGATCTGTTAAATCTGTAAAAAGACTCATAAAAGCCAAGGACCGCCAGCTTATGATATTGAGGTCCAGCCAGGGCCAAAGTACAGGCCCAGAGGATAGCTTTAAGGTTATTTTGAATATTGACACTCCGAAGTCCCAACGCCTTGTTTTCAAACATGATATACCGCCCGATTTCGGATGTAATTCGAAGAAGTCGGACGCCCCTAAGGTAGACTACTTTTGGGAAGTAACACCAAACTCCGCGCCAGGACCTTTTGTAGATTCTGACGACTACGACCTCACGAAGGAAGAGAACGGTAAGTTCTCGAGCGAACCCAGCACTGTTGAGACTGTGGTTGCTCATTGGAGCTATTCGAGAAAGGTGTCAGCGTCAAGAAGCGCCAGTGAAGCAGGTGACAAATCGAAGGCGTCTTTTTCCTATGTAGCACCTAAACAACGAGAAAGTAAGGCTGAGGAGTCTCCGGAGGCTGGCCAACATATGAATTTTGCCCATTATGAACGTTTTCCGTCAGGTAATGACAAGGTACTAACAAAAGAAAGTAAAATGTACAGCATAGCTTCTAAGGCAAATGCTGGTGTAAGGACAATTCCTGGAAGTGCAGTGGGATGGTATAACGAAGAAGGCACACCGCAAGCACATGACCAGCCTGTTCAAGAAGCCGGGCATTCCGGAAACAACACGGATGCTGTTGCAGATGGAAATGCTAATGGTGAAATGATAACGAAGGAAGAGCTGGATCGCTACATGAAGATAGCAAAAGACCTCAAACTGAGACGTGGTTCACTGATGCCACCATCAGGGACACTGCAGTCGGAACCATTCACCATGTGTACGAAGAAAAAGCCCAGTCTGGTGATGGAGACGAGAATAGAGCTATACGGTAAGGGCCGTGTCACGTTCTCCTTCGACGCTGTGGCGGAAGAGGGAACTGCCACGGGTAGCGTGTACCAGGACGATTCGCAGGGCAGTCTCGTCCGGCGCGGAGCGCCGTCGTCGACTCACACACCGAAAAGGATGAGCATCGACGTTCGTGCACCGCCAGCCACACCAGCACCTTCCATGGAAGCCATCTACAAGCGTTCCAGGTCGGTAGATTTCGGCTTTAATAACGATGACGAGAGCATGCAGTACGAACCTCAAGAGCCACCCAATGCCGTGAGCCAAGCTGCCAGGAGGCGCCACTCTGAGCACGTCAAGTCTCAGTCCGGAGATGAGATAAAGAAGCGCAGGCACTCCGAGCCTGGTGCTTTATCCATATCAAAAAACACGGGGGAGGAGACATCGAAGGCTTTGTCAGCTACTGAAGACCAGTCAGAGCCTACTGTGGCCGCCGAGGATTATCACGCACCTCAGGCGCCATGTGCGCCTTGCGAAGTCTTGCAAGAAGCAGAAGACATGGCCAACGCGGCAGTAGCAATGGCTGCTTTCGAATGTCAGATGCGCAAGATACCGCTTGCTAGCGAGGAAACCATTTCTACACGTTCTCTTCCTACTGAAGCACCTGCAAAAACTGCATCTGAAATGACGGCGTTACCTAAGGTACAAGTGCCACTAACTAGCGATGAAAGAATTTTTGCGAATCGTGATGGAGTTACCGCGATAGCTGTTGCGTCGGAAGTGACAGAAGCTCCTAAAGTACCAGTTTTGCTTACTAATGAAGAGACATTGTCTGCACAGTCTCTTGCAACCGAAGCAACTAGAAAAATCGAATCGGAGATGGCAGCAGCGCCAAAGACGCTGGGGTCGTTTCCTACCGAAGAAACTATTTCAGCGCACTCTCTCACGACCGGAGTACTCGCGAGAACTTCAGTTGAGCCTGCACAGATGCGGGAAGTATCAGAGCTGCTTACGAGCGAAGACACACTTTCTGCACATTATGTTGCCACTAAACTACCCGTTAAAGGTGAATCTGAGCAGACTGCAGCACGCCAAGAGGCAGTGCCGTTTGATGGAGTCATTTCCATGCAATGTCTTTCCACTGAACCACCCGCAAAATCTTCAGCCATTTCTGATCAGGTGTCGAGGCCTCAGGCTGTGAAAAAGGTGGAAGAAAGGCCTCTCTCAGGACTTTCTATGAGGACTACGTCACCAGGAGTACTGAGCGATGAAGATCTCTCCGGCTACGCCACTTGCGAATCGCGCATGGATGCAAAGTCTTCAGAGGTGCAGAGCGCTGAAGACTTGGCGATGCAAAAGAGCAAGATGACCGAGTCTCCTGCAAAATATGACATGGTGCCACAACTACCGGAGGCAGGGCTCCCTGAGGAAGCTGAGAAAAGGCATGAAGTCGAACCAGCACCTCTTGCAGAGGTTTCAGTTCCAGTTGTGTGGGAAATTCCACAGGGACATGGGGGAACTAAAGTTGAGATTGCAGAACTGCCTATACAGAAAATGAAGACCTCAGAAACGCTTGTGGCTGAGGAGCCTAAAGAAGTTGTACAGCTGCTAGCTGCGGCACCAGTTCCAGAAACACTGCAGTCTGGTGCAGCAGAACCGTCGCCAGTCGATGGGAAACCGGTAGTAGTAGCCACATCGATGGCTGAAACTGTGTCGGTGGCACTGGAAGCACCCATTTCCGAAACACATAAATACAAAACAACAGAATCGGGTGTTCTAGAAGTTAAACCTGCAGTGCAGAGAGCTGAGGAAGAAGACACCAAACGGGCATTCGAGCTTATCAAAGAAGAGGCACCATTCGTACACCATGTGGTAGAGAAGGCCGCTACGGAAGGGCACATAGATTCGAGGCAGGATAGAGCCGGTGAAAGAGATTCAACCGACACCTGACGTTCCAGGAGGCGGTGAAGTGGAGATTTCCGACGTTTTCCCAGCGTTAGACAGAGACCTATCACAAAGAATGGTCGCCGAAGACGCGAAAAGAGAGACAGTGAAACCGCAGGAAGATTTGCCAATTGCGCAACTAGAATTCCAGCCGCCGCTAGAACCAGCAGCAGCAGAAGAAATGCCTACGTCGGAGGCACCAATTATTGAAAAAGCACTAGCTATGGCCGAGTTGTCTAGTGCAGAAGCAAGAGGTGGATCAGGAGCAGTATCAGCTGACAAGGAACAAGCTACCTTACAACCACATGTAGAGGACGAATATAAACCTCTATCGGAGATTCCGGCTCTCGAAGAACCCAAAATGCCTTTAGAAGTTACAGGAGGACCCAGCGCAGTATCGGAAGTTCCTATCAAAAGTGCAACAATCACTGAAAAGCATGCGCCTGAGATAGAACCAGCTGCTGCAGCTCATGCAGATGATGTCACAGCTCCACACCTTAACCTAGTGGTAGAAGTAACACCTTTGCCAGTGGAAGAAGCTTCAGAGCGACTGGTTGTGGATGAAAATATGGAGGCTCTTGCTGCTCCTCACCCTGAACCACCACAGGTCGAACCAGAGGAGACGGCAGCAGAACAAAAACTCGTGGAAGCCTCAGCTGCTGAAACTGCTGCGGAGAAAGCACACGAGCTGAAACCATCGGTGGAAGAAACAAAAGAGATTGGGGAAGCAGCCGTAGATAGAGAGTCGGCGCATATATTGGAAGCAGTGGCACCAGCTACAGGAATAGCAGAAGTGATAACAGAAGCACCGACCGCGGACGAGCCGAAGCCCTCATCAGAAGCTCTGAAGCCAGCTACGGAAAAAACTAAAGAGTTAGAGGCAGTACCAGTTGAAAAAGTCTCGGAATCTCTATCAGAAATAGCGGTACCTGCACCAGAAGAAGAAAAAGAGGTAGTGCAAGCTCCAATCTTGGAAGAAATAATGTCCCAGCCGGAAGCGCCTGTACCCACTGCGGAAAAATTGGAGTTAGAAGCAGCACCATTCGCAAAAGCATTGGAGCTTGTATCGGATGCCACGGCGCCGGCTCTTGTAGAAAGAAATGATATGGCAGAAGCACCAGAAGCTGAAGACTTCAAGCCCTCATATGAAACGCCTGCACCGGCTGTGGGAGAAATGAAAGAGTTAGAGGCAGCGGCGCTCGGAAAAGATCTGGGGCTTTCATTAGAACCAGTGGTACCGGCTCTACGAGAAACAAAAGAGACAGAGGAAGCACTAGCCTTTGTAGCTAAAGGGCCCAAACCGTCTGCGGTAGAGACGAAAATGTCAAAGGCAGCCCTGCTCACAAATAGTCTGGAGATGGTACCTGAACCAGTGGTACCGAATCGAAATGAAGCAAAAGAGATCCCAGGGCCTCCAGTCTTGGGGGAAGTGAAGCCCACATCTGAAGCATCTGAAGCTACTGCGGAAGAAACGAAAGAGTTGGAGGTGGCACCCCTCGGAAAAGGATTGGGGCTTGCATCAGAACAAGCGGTTCCGACTCTAGAAGAAACAAAAGATATTCCGGAAGCACCAGTTCATGAAGTCGATGCGCCCGAACCGGCTACAGAAAAAACGAAAAGGCTAGACGCAGCACCAGTCACAATATGTCTGGAGCTGGCATCGAAACCAGCAGTACCGGCTGTAAAAGAAACGAAAGAGATAGCGGAGGCGCCATTCTTGGGAGAAATGAAGCCCACATCTGCAGAGTGTGAACCTACTGCGGAAGAAACAAAGGAATTGGAGGCAGCGCCCCTCTTAAATGATGTGGAGCTTACATCAGAACCAACAGGGCGGACTCTAGAAGAAACAAGAGAGATAGCGGAGGCAGCAGTTGCTGAAGCTGCCGAAGTTGCTGTGAAAGAGGCGAAAACGTTAGAGGCAGCACCGCTCGTGAAAGACATAGAGCTTCCATCAGAAGCAGTGTTACCGGTACCGGGACAAACAAATGAGATAGCGGAAGCACCACTCGGTAAAGAATTCAAGGTCACGTCTAAAGCACCACAACCGGCTACATACAAAACCAAACAGTCAGAAGCATCACCACTCATGAAAGGCATGGAGCATGCATCAGAAGTAATGGTGTCGGATCTGGTAGAAACAAGAGATGTAACGGAAGCACCATTTGCGGATGTATCACAGATGGCATCAGAAACGCGAAAACAGACACATCGGTCAGAAGTACCAGTTGTTTCGGAAGCTAGTCGCGATTTAATTGAAACATCTTCGGCAGAAGTTACGCTCTTGCCCGAGGCATTTGTGGCGGAGCCCCAGCGAGCAGAAGAATTAATGTCAGAGAAGCCAGCGGTGGAGGAAACGCGTCTTTTCACTGAGACACAAAAGCTTGAATCGACAAAGGCACCGCTGAAGATGATCGCCGAGCCAGAAACAGCTGAAGAACCGGTAGCGAAATCAGCTGCATACGAGCCTGGTCCAGTCGATGAGCTAATGGAGATAAATGTTTTGAACCCTGATGCCGCCCTTCAGGAGGCACCATTAAAAGATATTGCCGAACATAAGCCATGGTCTGAAGAATTGGAAATACCAGAGCAACAAATCCCTGCTAAAGCTGCCGTAAAATCTACCGAGAGCGCGGTTGATTTGAAGGCGAAATACATAACATACTCTTACAGTGAACCAGAAGAAGGTCCAGGTCGTCCTTTGGATCCCTTTTATGCAAACCTTGGCAGATTTCCCTCGCCAAATGCTGTCCTAAAGGAGCCTCGCGGGGAATTTCGTAAAAGAGAAGACCAAGAGCAGCCGCAAGCAACGACAACTGTATGTACAACGGCAGATACCGCGGTAATGTTAAAGCACCCCAGTGAAGTCACCCCGGGTACTATAGCAGGAGCGGCAACGGAATCCGAACCAGAGATTGCCATTGAAGAGATGCAACTAGAGCCACTCGCCCCTAAGGACCTACTTGAGAAGCCAGAGAAAGCGCTGAAAAAGACACGAGAGGGTGCACTGCTGGCGACGTACCTAGAAACTGCACCATTAGACGTGGCGAAAGCTGTAAAGACTGACGAAGTAGCAGGCATAACCACGAAGTCGGACGAAAGGCCGGAAGGCAGCGTTGTTTCAACGGCAGCCTCGCCACTTTTCGACAACACACTTGTTCCTAAAGTGTCGCGAAATGCGTTCGCAATGCCAGTGCTGCCACAACTGCTAGTAGAACGTCAGGAAAGAGGGAAGGCAGTAGATGCTGATGAGACATCTGCTATAAAAGTCAGTAAAGTGGAAATTGAAGCTCTGCCATCAAAGGCAGCAGTTTCTAAAACAGAAACATTTGAAGTGGTGGATTCAACTAAGACGCTTCAAGAACTTTCGACCGCGGCCTCACCAATTACGGAAACGAGAGTAGTCCCTAAAGCGTCACATGAAGGTTTTGTTATGCCTCAACTACCACAGACGCATGAAGAACGCCAAGTATGCGACAAAGTGCATGAAGACAAAAGTGACGTTCATTCAGCCATACTTAAAAGAACTAAAGTTCAAATGGAAGTACCGTCAGACATCAGCGCAGCAATCAAACCAGTAGAAGAGAGGGAACAGGTAGAGCTTTCAACAGCAGCATCGCCAATTCTGGAAGCAAAGCTTGTCCCTAAAGTATCTCAAGAAATTTTTGCAATGCCAGAACTGCCACAGCTATCTTTCGATCATCAGTACACCGGAAAGCCACTGCAAGGCCAAGATACGGCTGATCACGCTGCACCCACAGTTGAAACGGCAGGACCTCAAGTGGGAGAGCCCTCAGAGCAGGCAGCAATTACCAAAGCACTAGAAAAGGCAGAGGAAGCCGCTCCGACAAAGACCTTCAAAGAACCTGATGACCATGTCTCACCATCTAAGGAAACGGGTTTTTCTGAAGAAGCTGTTATTGCAGCACCAACACCTCATTTTGCTGGAGTAGAATTATTAAAGGTGCCCCAAGATTCAGTTCTGAAGAGAGATAAACTGGCTGGTGAGGCTATTGCTTCACCAGACAGTCTGGCAAGTGTGCCGGAAAAAGAGGAACTGCATGCCCTGATTCCTACGGAAGCGGCATCACGAGGAGAAAAAGAAAGGCAACTTGTTTCTCGTGCACTAGAATCGGCCCTGAAAGAACCATGGGAAAGGCCTGAAAGATCAGAAAGGTACGAACCCGCGGATGAAATAACTACAATGGGCGATAAAAGGTTCGCAGCAGGTGCTCGAATGGAGACTTCGGAGAAGACTGAAGTACTTGCTGAAATTCCATCAAAAGCGAATTTTCCAGGTGATAAAGAACTTGAGGCTATTCCTTCTATACCTAAACCGATGCCCGAAGAACCACTGGAAAAACTAGCGTTGAAAAAAGTACCCGAGGAAGTGACAGCTGGGCAAGAAGAAAAGCTTATTGAGTCTGCCCCAGTAAAGACGCTGGAAGAGTTACAGGTCCGTAATGTCATTCGTACAAAATCGAAGCCTCTAGAGGAAAAAGAAACAAGGGCAGTTTCTCCGTCACTGGAACCAGTAGCATCAGTGGTACCGGAAGAACCAGTATTAAAGGAAGAGAGCATACCTGAGGAAGTAACTGCAGTAAAAGAACAACATCTTGATGCTGCATCAACAAAAGCATTCGAAGGCATTCCTGCAGAAGCAAACCCTCCAGATAGCATAGAAACGGAACATGTTTCTCCTTCCCTTGAACTTGCAGCGAAAGAACTGTCAAAGAAAACGGGAGAAGAAGCAGTGAAAGAGAAACTGCGTGAAGAAGCAACTACCACTCAAGTAGAAAAGCTGGTTCCGAGTGGGCCAGTAAAGACACTGGAAGAGCCAGAAGACTATGCTCATGTTCCTACCGATATAAAACGCCCAACAGAGAAAGAAGCTGGAGCTATTGTTCCTGTTCTGCAACCAGCGCTTGAAGAAACAACACGAAAACCGGAAGAAGCAGTGAAGGAAGAGGAGGTGCAAAAAGGCGCAAGTACCGTGGAAGAAAAGGTGCTAGAGACAGCAACAATAAAAACAGCGGAAGAGTCGCCGTCTCTCGCACCTCTGGTAACGGTGTACTCAAGAGAGGAAAAAACAGACGTTGTTGTACCGGCTTCTGAGCTGGGGTCTAAAGAAGCAACCAGGGAGATGAAGGGACTAAGTACCGAAAAACCTGCTAATGAAAAGGAAGAGCTACAATCAGCATCTGAGGTACTTCCAGAGGTGCCCGATATTGCGGCCGTTGCTACAACGGTACCATCTGAGCCAGCTGGAGGCAAAGAGAAGGCACTTGCTCCTACACCACCGCAGGTGCCCGAGGTAACTGTGGCTCAAGAAGACTTGTCACCAGAGCGAGGCAAAGAATTACAGACTTTTCGACAGCAAGAACTAGCAGCTCCCAAGCAGAAAGAAGAGCTTTCAGATGAACCTGCTCAAGAAATGCTTCAGTTGAATGTGATGATAGAAATAAGTCCAGCTTCATTGCCCGAGTCTGAAAAGAAGGACGATGGTAAGAAGCCAACTGCCGCTGCAGCAGGTGAGGTTGAGGAACGCTCGTCAAAGGAAGGTGAAGGGGCTGGGGCAGCACAAGAGAAAACCGAAGGTCCAGAAACACCTGAGATTGTTCTAGACGAAGAAAAACGGGTTCGCGAGATATTGGAGTTCGAAATGAACCTATGCAGAGCGCGCAACTTTGGTAGCGCACTGCCCAAAGCAGAAGAGCTCCTGCATGTTGGCACGCCAGTTAATGAGCCCGCAGAGTCTCCGGAGCTTGCGCCACTCGAAGAAAGGCTTGCTCAACCTCCGAGGGTGGCGGCACCTCCCGCTGGAACACCGAAAGCTGACACTCTGGCACCGTCTGTTCTAGAAGGTGCGCAAGAAGACACAGAACCGGGTGAGCCTATTCTCGACGCTTCCGATTTCAACAAAGGGCCAATGTCCGATTGGGAAACAGAGCTGCGGCAACTCAGAGACTCCAGGCTTCATGATGCCCCGTACAGTGCAGGCGAACAAGAAAAAGCGGCACCAACATCTGACGCGACTACGAGTGCTCGCAAGTTCCTCGTGGCAGAAGGCGAGGGAAAGAAGGGTCCTGACGAAAAGCAAGTTGTCATTCCATGCGGGGCAGACGGTACCAGCTCAGGACCTTCGTTACCCTCCCAAACCGATGCGCTGCAGCCCGAGTCGGTCGTCATCGTTTACGAAAGTGACGCACTCGGAATGATTACCCCTGACTATGAAATTCGCCTGAAAAACGAGCGCGAAATCCGAATTAGACGTGCCGACGAATCTGGCACATATGCGCAACCGCCTCAAGGACCACCAAGGACCTTCCTCCGACCGGACACTGATACCGACGGAGGGTACCCCAAGTCCCCGATAATCCACCACGTGAGTTTCACGAGGGAAGACGACGCTCCTCTATTACGTGATGGCGAAAAACCGGAACGTGTGGAGGAAAACGAAATCAAGCCTTCCATGCATGCTGTCGGACCGGATGCCGGGCAGAGTGCTGTGAAGCCAAAGAGCGAAGAGGGAAAGACATCAGAAGAAGCATCTAGTGACAAGGATCATACCACCGAGCCCAAGCCAAGTACGCAGTTCGAGGAGGGACGAAAAACCACGAGCCTTCCAGCCACAACGCTGCTTACCGAACACGCTGCGGAATCAGCCTTTGCTTCGAGAGCAGGCTCGGATGAACAGCGGAAATTTCTCAGGGCAAAACAGCCTGCCGACGAAGCGCGCCCCAAGGCTGACGGGTTAACTATTGGTGCCGCTGAAAGTAATGCGACGCCAGAGCATCGTGATGTCGAAAGTACAGAAGAGGGTGCCACACGAAAACCGGGAGCCGATGCTCCCTCGCGTGTGTTCCTTCGGACCCACACCCCCCGCACACAAGGGGAGTCGGAACGAGATGGCGGGATCGAATCGATTAAAGGGATAGCAAGTGTACCTGAAAAGGATGGGGAGGGAGCCCCCCGCACCTTTCTGCGACCCGCAGAACCGGCAGCCAAGCGGATCACTGAAGCCATGCTTTCATCGGAAAAGCATCTAGAGAAGGCGCAAAGCCCCGAAGAGAAGGACACGATGCTCGCGCCAAGGCTCCTTAAAGAAGGCACTCCACCAGCCGGTGCCGTAGTGGAGAGGCAGCTCGACAAAGATAACCAACCTTTAAGTCAACGAAAGCATCTCGAAGAGAAAGCAGAAACGCCGACAAAAAGAGATGAGAAAATGATCATCGTGCCTAGAGAGGAGCTCGCCACTGATGCACGCGCGGCGACGTCGACACGCGAAGTCCAGCCTCTCGTAAGCCAGAGTGAGGCGGCCGTTGCTGCAGCGGATGCAAGAAAAGCATCTAGCGATCTTATCATTGAGCGCGCCGAGATCGCTCAAATGGCGCAGCCTGCAAAGGAGCGCCAGTTGTCCATTGTCAGGGAACCTGTAGTGGAGCAAATGGTGGTTTCAGTACACAGTAGACCCTCGGATGTAGAGAAGCGCGATGCGTCAGCCAATTCAGCCATCGAGCGGGATCTAGTGGCGGGCGCGGAAGAGCCCACGAGAAGCACACCCGTATCCAAGGACGACTTGCATACTGCCATCAGCTCTGACTGGGACGTCATGTCCAGGGAGTCACTGCAAGGGAGGCCCGGCACCAGGACTGCCGACACGCAGACCGAGCTGTCCACCGATGTCAGGAGCAAGGACGTGCGCGAGGCCTCGACGTACGCCTTTCTTTCTGAGGAAACCGAGGAGGTCAGGAGGGCGCCTGATGATTACCTGCCACTATACCTGCACCGGGTGACGCTCAACGACAAGGTGAGTCGCCGTGTCACTTGCTTTCGCGTGCTTTCACCGTGCCACACGTGGCAGACACCACGCACAGCTTGCGAGTGATGGACAGTGCAACTTATACAGTGGTCACATTTTCCATACCAGGTACTTATTTAACTATCAGGCTTCAAGAGACTGAGGCTTTAATGAACGTTGAGATAATGAGGCTTTAATGGACTTGCCCTTTGTATGGGCAAGTCCATTAGCCGCACCCTTCACGGGACATGCCGGCCCAAAGCAATAGAGCTCGTTGGAGATAGCCTGTGACGTGATGTTTGTAGGCGTACTCGGCGAGGAAAGGAAGGCACCGGTCAGACGGCGCATAGCGAAGGAAAGAGTGATATGAGTGGGGACCAGTTTTCAGCAATAAAACCCGTGTAACTCCGCTATGTCACCGTTCTGAAAAAACTTTGCGGCTGCTTATTCGATGCAGACTCATCTACAACTGCAACACAGAAACTAAATTTCGACCTCTGGGTGGTTTAGGGGCCCTTTAAGGAGCTCGTACTGCAGAAAATTCGGTGCCGGCTAGGCGTCGGCCGGATACAATGTTCTCCAGCTAGTGCTACCGCCGTAGCAATCCGGAGCAAACCCGCAAGCACTCCGCCATGGCGCAAGTGTATCAAGAACAAATTCGAACTTCTCAACGTAAAATCCGTCGAAAAATTCTAAACTGTGATTTCACTAAGACATATACACATGATATGTCGAACCGTAATTTTATCACGTGGAAACTGTTACTTCTGTTCCTAGGAAACTTAATTACGTTACTACTAAAGTAAAACAATTACAGCAAATAATAGACGAGACGCCAATGCGGCGCCCGTGCGCGGGACATTTGCATACGCGTGCAAACATTCCACTGGTCGCGGATGCCTACACAAGGCGGTTAGGACGTCAGTGCTAGGGAAAAATGCACCAGAGCGCGTGCTCGCTCTTCACACTTGCGTGGTAGATTCGGTAGGGCGTTTTAACTGATAGCGTTAGAGAGCTCGTTCCGCAAAAATACTGCCGTCGGTGTCGGCGCTCCACGCGTATCTTGTCAGCAAAAAATCGGCCGTGAGCGAAAAATAACAGCTCCAAAATTGGACAACTATGTCCATCTAGCGGAAGACATATCAAGCAATGTCTCGACTACCATGGCCTCCAAGATGGCGAGCGCGCCCGCTATCTCGGAGGCCATGCGACTGCAGCAGAGCCTATATGCGGTCTCGTCGGATGCTCTGCATCCACTTTTTTAGCATTTCATTCTCACGACACCATTAGAGAAGTGAAGTACTGCAATTGCCATTTCACCGACCATAAGGCGATGCTTGTTGCGGTTGGCCGGAAGAGGTCTCCAGATGAAAAAAATCACAGCATATCCACGGGGTGAATGATGATGAGTGGGCGAAGCTGCGGAGGTTCATCGGTAAACCGTGAATTCTGCCCAGTACATCATCAACGACGTGAGATCGTGCGCGTTTATACTAAAGGGTGGATGAGAGTTATGGTGACTTACAGCTCACTTTAATTTTACATGTACGTTGTGAATTTTCATTTTTTTAATCACGCACAGGAGAAATCGCACACAGGCACTACCTTGGAGGTCAAAATCCAGTGCCATATATACGGGAAACAAGAAACCCGCTAGCAGACGCTGCCTGCGTCGGCATCGCGAGGCGAGAGAGGGGGGGGGGGGACCGTTGAACGGTTGTGAGGGAAAGAGGAGAGAGGGAGGGAAAGGGACAGAGTGGGGGCGAGAGAGGGGGAGCTCGACTGTCGTCGAGCTCGACCGCGGCATATTCACCGAAAGGGCGATGACGACTAGCGCCATCTAGTATATCGTCACCCAACTGCAGTTCGCATGCATCTCTATGGAACTAGGCGGTCACGTACCACGATATACAAGGGATGTACAGACCCACGGCTTTAGGAGCTTCGCCCCTAAAAATTGAACAGCTGCCAGATAGTTAACGCACGAAGGACGACAGAATGTGACCAATTACGAATAAAGGTGTCACGCCTACGCGCAGTTCATAATACAGGACCATGTGGCTACATCACTGTACAAAATTTTCATGAAGCTGATATTAAAGTGTTTTTAAATAGATCGAAAAGCTCTTCCATTACTATAGATACGTCGCGCGCGCGCGTATATGTGTGTGTGTGTAAAAACACACATTAATAAGTATGCACTGAGTGGTTGAAGTGCACACTAGGGGCCGGATTTCGCTATCGCGTTCAACTCTTAAAGGCGAAGCTTAAGGGTCCCCCAATTTTTGATGCCGCACTTGCTCCGGAGCATTCGCCACTGGCAAGAACTGATCGGCCATGTACTGCCCAAGGTACAGTACAGCCGCCCACTTCTCTAACTGGAGAGCGCGAGCGGCGACCGTTTTCTGCGTTAGCGCCGCATGACGGAGTCCACTTGCAAAAGTGTCGAGGCTATGTGCCCGCTTACGCCGCGCGCTTGGTTTCGACTATCGTCTGCTAGGCTGTTCTTTTTTACGAAAGGCATGCCCTTATAAGCTGGATATTCACGCCCGTTTCCGGAACACCAGATACAAGCAAAACAATTCGCCTAGTCATGCTGTTTGTTCGTCTCAATCAAGATCATAAGGGCGTGCCTACCGCGAAAGAGAACAGCCTATATAGTAGACGACGGTCGAAGCCGAGCGCGCGGCGTTGGCGGGCGCTTAGCCTAGACCTTTTTGCAAGCTGGCTCCGTCATGCGGCGCGGACGTGCAAAACGATCGTCGCTCGCGCTCTCCAGTTAAAGAAGTAAGCGGCTCTACGTCAAGTTGTAGCCGACCGCGAGGGAGGCCGCGCAAGACGGAGACAGAGTGTGCGCCATGACACCTACCCAATTATATGACTCAAAAGCATGGCAATCGAATGAGAAGGGGGGATGCGAATGAGGTACGATAACGGTATCCTGTTAAGCGTCCCCCTATTAAATGCGAAGCATTCCTTAGCAAACTTCGGCGACTTTGAGCGTATCTATCTATCTATCTATCTATCTATCTATCTATCTATCTATCTATCTATCTATCTATCTATCTATCTATCTATCTATCTAGCCGCCTACGATTTTGTGCTCTCCCGGCCGTTTCGCTAATGGGATGTTTACGAAAATTGGTATGCCACGACATGACTGCATGAAGAACATAATTGACAGGTCACAACATGAAAATCATGACATGCATGTCATGAGGACATGATTTACATGCCGCGGTCTTGGTACTCTCCTGGCCGTTTCGTTAATGGGATGTATACGAAAATTGGTATGCCAAAACCTGATAAACATTACTGCATGACGAACATAAATGACAGGTCACAACATGAAAATCATGACATGCACGTCATGATCGAGCGACATGATTTACATGCCACGCGTTTCGTTAACGTGATGTACACGAAAATTAACATGCCACAACATGACTGCATGACGAACAAAAATGACAGGTCATAACATGAAAATGACGACGTGCATTTCATGAGCGACATGATTTACATGCCACGGACTTGGTGCTCTCCTGGCCGTTTCATTAATGGGATGTATAAGAAAACCGTTATGCCACAACATGACTGCATGACGAAAATAAATGACAGCCCACAACATGAACATCATGATTTGCAAGTCATGAGCGACATGATTTACACGCCACACGTTTTATTAACGGGATGTACACGAAAATTAGCGTGCCACAACATGACTGCATGACTATCATAAATGACAGGTCATAACATGAAAATCATGGCATGCATATCATGAGCGGCATGATTTACATGCCACGGTCCGGGCGCTATACTGCCGTTTCGTTAATGGGATGCATACGAAAATTGGTGTGGCACAACAAGACTGCATGACGAACAGGTCATAACGTGAAAATCGTGACATCCATATCATGAGCGCCATCATTTACATGCCACGCGTTGCGTTAATGGAATGTATACCAAAATTGCTATGGCACAACAAGACAGCACGACGAACGTAAATGACAAGCCATAACATCAGAATCATGACATGCGTGTATGAAGCAAGAGCGTCGACAGTTGGGCCAGTTGGTGCATGATTTCTGAAGAAAACCAGCTGAAAACACACGGACACAGAAGAAGAAGGCGCACAGGACGATGCTGGACTACACCACACATGGAATGCCAGACCCCAGAAAACATTGTTCCTTTCTGCTGAGACTTACTGATGTGGCGCTTACACAGGTGTCTTTATTTTTGACAATATGGAACGCTTGTAAAACTTCCCTAGCCGTCTTGCTCTTCCCCCTGCCCAAAATGCTGACTCGGTCAAACCAAGGGGTGCAACCACACTCCCTACATGTCGCGGCAAGTGCGCGCCGTCACGAGACGAGAGCGAGGCTTGGTGTTCTTTCATGCGAGTATTAATACATCGCCCTGTTTGGCCAATGTATTTGTTGCCACATGAAAAGAGAATACAATACACAACCTTGGGTACACAAGAGGGAAAAAACACACTGTGTTGAGAACCACAACGGTCCGTCATCTGTCCATTCTCGCTAATGCGTCTACTATCGCACAACCTAAAGAAGATGGCAAACAGATTTGATGTGCGCGTAGTTTTTACAGCCCCTCGAAAATTAGCTAGCTTATGTAGACGCACGGCACGTTCCAGGGGCAAAGTACGAACGCGGCCGCTACAAAATTTGTCTTGCGTGGGCAGGCAGGAGGCGCTGGGCCAAGTGTGTCGAGTTGCGACGCGCACTGCTACAGGATCTCAAAGACGGCCCGTAGACAAACAAATGATTGGCCTCTCGTTGCAGTGCGATGTGTTTTCACAAAGCGGTCCGCTGGCACCCCGTTCGGCTTCTATTTCACGGCCATTTACGGACGATGCTCGTGTATGGCAGGCTTGCGCAAGGCTCTGGCACATGCATTTCAGTGTTTCCAGAGCAATGCGAGTGGTGGTGGTGGTAACAACTTTATTTGGCAAGACCGGCAAATTCATGGCCGGGGCCTAGGCCGCCCCTGAGGAGGTCCGGAGACCCTGCCTTCTCGCCACCTCACTGGCTTGCTGGATGGCCCATGACTGGTCCTGGAGGTTTTAGCTGCGCAGCGCTGCCGTCCATCACGCCGCAGCTTCAATTCCCTTCCAATAACTTCGCATACCCAGAGAGTGTGCTTAAGCGATGTGTGAGCCGTACTGCATAGCTTGCAGTTGTCGTCAGAATATAAATCAGGATACATCCTCGTGAAATGGACAGTGTTGGGGAATGTTTTGGTTTCTAACTTCCGCCAGTATAACGCTTGGGCCCTGTCGAATTGGGGGTTAGGGGGTGGATAAACATGCCTGGATTTTTGGTAAAATTTTGTTATGTCTTAGTATCTGGTCATTCTGTCCCTCTCTATCCGCCCTTCCGTTCGGTTCCCATCCCCCCCCCCCCCCCCCCCCAAAAAAAAGGGGGGTCCTTCTACGCGGGCGCGGAACGTGAGATCTCGCGCTACGCGGCGGACCTTCTCGTTTAGGTAGGTTACGGGGGTGTCCGGGGACGTGTGAGCCAGGAACCATATAATTTGCCGTTCATGTGTCTCCTCCAAGGTGATGTAGTTCCCGTTGGCTGTAAGTATATCCTCGGCCTCCGGGGAATTTCTACCTTGTGCCACTCAGTATGTATCTGCATCTGGGGCTAACGATGACCAAGGCTATCGCTACTCCTGCTACCTCGGGATTTTTGCCGCGCATACTACACGAACTTACCATTTGTTTACCCGTACTGAGCACTGCGACTGCGAAGGCTCGTCAATCCTGGTATTCAGCCGTGTCTACGAACAGCGCTTCCTTCTTTCTACCGACAGCGTGCAGTAAGGCCTTGGCCCTGCTCTGTCTTCGACCCTGATTTTATTCAGGGTGCATGCTCTTGGGTATGTTAGCGACGTGAAGCTTTTCCCTGAACGAGCTTGGGAGAGATGTCGCCGTGCTGCTTGCGGTATGTTATTCGGAGTTTGTCCAGGATGCTTCTGCCCGTTCGTGTTATTGTTAGTTGCGAGATTTGCTGAGCTTCTATTACCTCCTTGAGCGTATTGTGGACGCCCAGTAGTAGTAGAAGGGCTGTTCTAGTGCTATCTGGAAGGCTAAGTGCCATCTTGTGCGTTCTCCTGATGTGTGTGTTCAGCTGCGCCTTTTGCGCAGAGTAAGAGTTTTGGTAGGCGGCTACGTATGTTATGCGACTAATGACAAAGGAATGTATTAGTCTGATGACGCTGGCCTCCCATTCTTTGATGTATTTTGGTTATTCTTCTGATCAGGCTCAACGTGTTCGCGATCTTAGTCTCCAAATTCCTGACCGTAGCTCCATGATGAGTCCGGGTACTTTAATCTGCTTGACCTCGGGTATTTCTTGGCCGTCTTTAGTGCGTACGCAAATTTCTTCGTACGCCGCCTGCTGGACGTATCCCTTGGGGCGTCTTCCCTTAAGTGTTGGGCGGTAGAGAAGTTCAGATTTCTCGAGCGGGCACACAAGACCGGTTCTAACGCGGTGCACTTCCACCACCTCGACGGCCTTCTGTAGCCGTTGCTCGATTTCTCCGTCGGTTCCATCGCACACCCATATCGTAATGTCGTCTGCATATATGGTGTGATGCACTCCGTCGATGGCGTTGAGGCGCTCGGGGAGGCCAGTCATAATGAGATTAAAGAGCATCGGTGAGATGACCGAGCCCTGCGGGGTGCCGACACTACCGATGTTCCTGTCTGCGGATGCTAGTTTACCCAGCGTTAAGAGACTCCTATTTGTGAGGAAATCCTGAACCTAGCTGTAGGCTCGGTTTCCTAGACTGAGGGTGGCGATCTTGCGTAGTATGGCTGTGTGAGCCGCGTTGTCGAAAGCTTTCTTGAGGTCCAGTCCTAGAATGGCCCTTGTACTTCTCGTCTTGTTGTCGAGTATCTGATGCCTGATTTGCAACATTGCGTCTTGCGTGGAGAGATGAGCTCGAAACACGAGCATGGTGTCTGGTTCGACGTCATCCAAGTGGGCGGATGGGAGGCGTGTTCCATCGACTTGCAGACGCACGACGTAAGAGATATCGGCCGAAGGTTGGCGAGTTCAAGGGGTTTTGCCGGGTTTTGGGATGAGCACCGTTTTTTCTCTTTTCCTCTGGTCGGGGATGGATCTTCGGGTCCAGCATTGATTAATGTACTTCGACAATTCAGAGATGGACTCGTTGCCCAGGTTACGAAGGGTTCTATTAGTTACGCCATCCGGTCCCGGGATGGACCTGCTGTTTAGCTTTTGCAGAGCATCCCATATTTCCGCGTCGTCAGTCTCTGTTCAGAGAGAGGGATTCGGTTCTCCCGTGTATGGACCGTCTTGAATAGCTGGGTTCTGCGGGGCGTACATGTCGCAGAGTTCGGAGAGGATTTCTTCCTCGTCTTTTACGTACGTGTGTATTATCTTGCTCATGGTTCCCCTATGTATTGCCTTGTTCTTGGTAGGGTCGAGCAAGTGTCGGAGTAGGCGCCACGTGTGACCGGTGTGAATCCGTCCATCCATCGCGTTGCAGATCTCATCCCATTGCTGTTTGCTAAGAGTTCTGCAGAGTTCCTCTATTTGTTTGTTGAGTAATGCTATGAGCCTCCTCAGCTCCCTGTTGTGTCTTTGCTTCTACCCCCTGGCCTGTAGCGATTGTTTAGCCTCCCACATGTTAACCAACCGACTGTCTATCTTCTCGACGGGGAGTTCTGGTGTCACAGATTTTGTTACGCTCTTGACATCTGCCATCACTTTTCGGCGCACTGCTGAATAGCTGTGATGGTGTCGCTCGTCATTTCGGCTCTATACTTACGGAACTGATGCTAGTCCGTCCATTTGAATGTTTTGTTTGGGTCCATCTCTATAGCGTCGGATAATTTCATATCAAGAATTCTGTGGTCGTTGCCAAGGTCGTCGAACGTGTTTTTCCAGGTGGCTCTTCTCGTGTTCTTGATTAATGTTAAGTCGGGCATAGTGTCTCTTGCTAGTCCTGTTCCCACTCTGGTCGGAGAGCTGGGGTCAGTGATAATACTCAGGCCCGTTTTCTCTGTGTCCTGCCATAAATTCTTGCCTTTGGATCTCGTGTAAGCGTAGCCCCACGCTCCGTGCGGGGCGTTAAAGTCGCCGCCAATCAGTAGGGGGTGGAAGAATGCAATGTCGGCGGCCCTTCTAAATAGGGCTAGGAAGCGCTGTCGTATGTGTGAAGGGTGGCTGTATAGATTGAGAATAAACGTACTGGATTGGTTCTTGCTTTTCGGTATGACCTTTACGAATTCCTGTTCGATCTGCACCACTGATGCTGTGACGAACTACCACTAAGCCCTTTCTGACCAAAGTATTTACCATCCAGCTCTCCCCAGACAAGGGACATACGGCATGGTAACCGGGTAACTTGGCTAACTTGTGTGTCTGTTGTCACATTATTGCGTCGGCTATTGCTTCTAAGGTATTGCTGTAGGACCGTCTTTTTTTTTCGCAGTGTAACTACTGCAATTCCATTGCAATATTGTCCGTTCGCCTTTTCTACCGCGTTTGCCTATTTTGGTCTGGTCGTGGGGGGGAAGTCCGGGGAGTGGCGGACTGAACGGCCCCAGATACTGCGGCAGTGTTTATAGCGGAGCTTTTCAATTGATTAAATGCGACCCCATTAGTGGGCGCCCCGGCGGTGACTGCAGTTTCGCTACCCTAGGGCTCATGTTGGCCGCGTTATTTGCAAATTTGTCGAGTCTCGACGTTATGGTCATGAGGTTACCGGCGGCTGCTGCATGTTCTTTGAGTATATTTTACATTTTCGTTAATTTCTGTCCTAGGTCGGCCTGGTGTGATCTGGTGTAGCTGCCAACGGGCAGAGCCTTTCTCTTAGGTGGAGGTGGGGTGGTCGTCCTCCTTCATGTGACTATCAGGAACTTCCGCAGCTGCCTCTCCAGGAGAACTACTCGGGGTTGGGGACATCTCTGCCTTGCGACTGTTCTTAAGTTATTGGATTTCTCTCCTGAGATGTGAGATTAATTCTCTTGCTGGCACATTTTCGCGCCTCATTTCTCTTAATATAATTTAGAAGGATTGAACGCTGGGCGAGAAGGTGAACGCTGCGCGTGTGTCTTCCTTGTCCCAGTTTATTCGCGCAGTTCGTCTCTCTCATTTCTGCTACTTCTCTAGAAGCTGCGGTTTCCTCATATCCGCTGCGGCGCAACGATATTTAGGCCGCGTCTGCCCAGATCACCTTGTTGCCGGTCGCCCCTTCCGATGACGGGCTGCTTACCCTGCGGCGAGACCGTGATCGAGACCGTTGTGGCGCTTGTCCAGGCGTGTGCCTCCTGGATCTGGGTTTGGCTGGTCCGGGTGTACGGCTCCGTGATCTAGACCTTCTGGGCCTGGGGCGAGATCTCGAGCGTGAACGGGGCCAGCTCTCCCGGTCATGGCGTCCAACTTCTTCCTTCGTAGCCTCCGAGGCTAGGAACTCTTCCTCTTGCCGTCCTTTTCCCATCGTCGTCTTTTGACTATATATGGTGTCTGCCCCGCCACGGTGGTCTAGTGGCTATGGTACTCGGCTGCTGGTGCGAGGGTCGCGGGATCGAATCCCGGCTGCGGCGGTTGCATTTCGATGGAGGCGAAATGTTGAGGCCCGTGTGCTGTGCGATGCCAGTGCACGTTACAGAACCCCAGGTGGTCGAAATTTCCGGAGTCGTCCACTACGGCGTCTCTCTCATAATCAGAGCTGGTTTTGGGACGTTAAACCCCACAAAACAACATATATGGTGTCTTGAAGCGAGCCTTAATTTCCTATCCGCAGTTAGGTGCTCACCACCGCAAAGTTGACAGAGTTGGTTGCACTGGTGGTCTTGATCTGGGTTGGCCGTGTTGCAGCCTCTGAAGATGCGGTCCTGCGGGCTGGGGCACACGCCCATACGGTGGCCTTGTCCGCCGCATTCGTGGCACATATCAAATTGTTTTCTGTATAACTTGACGAGTGTGCCTCCGTAGCGGGCGAAGCTAGGAACTTTCAATCCGGAAAATAGCACGATCACCTAGTTGGTATTGCGTGGTCGTTTCGCAGCAATGGCCGTAGTACCCTATCGGAAAAAAAAGCGTCTCCCAGTGTAATTTTGGCACTGGCAGGCGCTGTTTTTCACTGTAAAGTCGCTGTAAAGCACTGTGAGGCACTGGCCGACACTGTATTAGCACTGGGTAGCGCTGTAATGTCACTGGTGCGCACTTGGTAGCGCTGAAACGGGGCACAGCGCGCTGGGAATGGCGCTGCACACTGTCCCAGCGAGCAGCGACAGCGCCGACAGTGTGCAGCGCAAAACACTGCACGCTGGGCCAGCGCACTGGACTGCCAACAGCGCTTCACGCTTGAACTCGTGAAGAGCTTGGGATTATTTATAGAGGAATTATCATACGGCCTATACAGTATTGCTTGCGGGCAGAAGTTTCATGGCAGACTAACAATCATGAAGGGCGCGGATGCATTGTGAAGAAATGCCGCAACTTTAGTTCATTTTCGTCCAGAAAGAACTCTATGAGAGCTCATCCGATCAACAAAAATCGCTCAGTCGTATCAGATCGGGAGTTCATGTCGGTGAACTCCATCTTGTTCGTGAACATTTCCTACAGTTCCAGCCACAATAATGGTGGCTGTGTACTTGCAGAGAAGGCAACAAAGCGTCCGATGCTATAAGTCGATGAAATTCTTGCCGGTTCTACAATACCGCCGTAATCGCTAGCTTTTACGCGAAAAACCTCCATTCTTCGGGGTAACAACTTGGGCGGTGATGCCCCGGGGTGATTCTTCGAGAGGTATACCCCTGATGACTCTCTTTGAAGCTTGGTCAGCTGCTGATTCAGACGCGTTGGTTTCATAAGCCTGATTGTTGACCACGAGACGCTCGACTTTTTAGTATCGGTCTGCGTTGCCTTCACTGGGGATACTCACTATGATAATGTTCTGCTGTACATTCAGACACACGGTGTCGTCTTCCCAGTGCTCCCCACGTATGCCACCGGCTTGGTAGACGCACGAGGCTACTCGGGCCGCGCCTAATTCACATGTGTTGAGGTTACCCTTTGGAGTCACCCTTCGGTAGATACGGCATATGGCTGGCCTTGACTTATTGCTGTTTCAGCTTCTGCCAGTGCTGCTTCCGGCCACCAGTGGCTAGGTTGGCACCAAGATCGCTTTTAACGGGTCTCCCTGCGACCGGATTTTTCGAGCCGACGGTGCTCCATCCCGTGCATGCCTCAAATGCTTCTTTGGAAATGTTCTCTCCCTGCGCGATTACGTTCATTTCTTCCGCGGAGCTCGCGCTGGTGCGCTGCGCGTGCGCTCTTTTGTCTAGTTGTACATCGGAGCTGCAGCCTCCACGTCTGCCGGCGCGGCACAGAATAAAGTTTGGCGTTAGATTCTGAAAAGCAGGATTGCCACCTTGAAATTGGTATCAGCAAAATTCTGATAACTTACTCTGGTGGTTAGTAGCGAAATCTCGGCGATTTTCGGTGATTGTCGCTGCGAAATCGTTGATGGAAAACGGAGCCAACGTGAGGTGTGCCTGCTCCTTTCGGCGATCGCAGCGGCCCATCGCATCTTATCTTTACCTCATATACGAAAAATCTCTCTCTACCGGAATTCTGCCTGAGGATTGGAAAATGGCCATTGTGGTTCCCATTCACAAGGGCGGTTCCAAAAAAGAAGCCAACAATTATAGACCTATTTAATTAACGTCGATCCCCTGCAAAATACTGGAGCACATTTTATATAAAGATATAATGAAACACTTACTTCAACACAAATTATTAATTGACGATCAACATGGTTTCCGCAGGGGTCTGTCTTGCACAACACAACTGATTGAGTTCTACCACGATATAGTATCAGAGGTGGATGGTAACGGACAAATAGACTGCGTCTTCTTAGATTTTAGAAAGGCGTTTGACACCGTATGCCATCCCTTGCTTCTTTACAAACTTGAAAGGGCAAGTATTGATGTACTGAAGTGGATAGCCAGTTACCTTTCACAACGTCAACAACGTGTCATTCTCAATGGTACTACTTCATCCGCAGTGGGGGTAACATCAGGTGTCCCTCAGGGGTCTGTTTTAGGGCCGCTTTTGTTTTTAGTGTACATCAATGATATTCCGGTTGGCATTTCTTCTCGAGTACGCTTATTCGCTGATGACTCCGTCGTGTACAGGAAAATAAAAAACGAACAGGATCGCATTGAACTGCAGGCTGACCTTGCCCGAATTGTGCAGTGGTGTGAGAAGTGGAAAATGCAACTTAATGTTAAAAAATGTGTACATGTGTCTTTTACAAAAAAAAAGCAAAGGATGAAACGCGTTACTTTTTGAATGGTGACGTCATTGATCAACAGTCAGTGTTCAAATACTTAGGCGTAACCCTTACGAGCGACTGTTCGTGGAATGCGCATGTGCATGCCGTAGTTGCAAAAGCCGCCAGGGCACTAAACTTCATTCAACGAAATCTGAGATCATCACCTGCTGTCCTGAAAAGTACTGCTTATCTTTCGTTTGTTCGCCCGATTCTGGAATATGCATGTTGTGTGTGGGACCCACGTCAAAAGTCCTTAATAGATCTCATCGAGAAAATACAGAATAGAGCGGCAAGGTTCGTTCTCAGTCGGTTTAAGCGAGGGGACAGTTGCACTGCAATGAAAAACGAGCTCGGGTGGGAAGTGCTCTCCTCTCGCAGAAGAAAATTGCGCTTGAAATTGTTATTTCAGATATACCACAAAAAAACTGGCATGAATAGAGACACTTACCTGAAATCGCCATATTATCTGTCTGGAAGATCCGATCATGACCTTAAAATTCAAGAATACCGGACTGCAACGAACCTTTATGCTAAATCGTTTGTCTTGTGACCAAGTGTGCTGTAATAACGAAGACTTGTTTTTTTCCAAGCTGTAACCCCCCTGCTTACACGCCTTTGGGCAAAGCGGGGTACTTCTGAATAAAGAATAAAGAATAAAGAATGTGAGTCGCTCGAAAACTTTCTCTCGTGTACAACAGTCTAGAATCCCTGTTCCGTGTGCGAGGTGCCGCTGATGTCTAGATTTAAGTTGGTCACATGTTCACAGTACCCAGGCCCTCTCCCGCCCGTCGATTCGCCAGATTGCCGCTTATGCATTCCAGAAGTTCGTCAAGACAGGTTTCACCTTCGCGTTTGTTTTTATGTGGGCTTTATTGTCCCAAAACCAGCTCTGATTATGATAGTCGCCGTAGTGGAGGGCTCCGGAAATTTCGACCACCTGGGGTTCTTTAACGTGCGCTGACAACCCACAGCACACGGGCCTCAGCATTTCGCCTCCATCGAAATGCAGCCGCCGCGGCCGGGATTCGATCCCGCGACCTTCGGATCAGCAGCCGAGTGCCATAACCACTAGACCACCGTGGCGGAGCTTCACTTTCGTGTTATACAGATTCCTATGACAGAGGGATCAACCACATTTTCTAAACTACAAAAAGGTAAGGCTAAATCTAAAACGCGCAAATTAGTGAAAATAATTATTTGTTCACAGCGCACAAGTCAACTTCACCGCAATATACCCGTGTGCTCATTCTCTCAGAACATCATTTTGGGGCTGTTTATCTTGCCTAGAAGGTCCAAAACGTGTTTAAAAAAAATAGGCATAGGACTGTTTGTCCTCGCAACCATAACTTTGCACAATGACCCGCGATCAAGCACCCCAAGACCAAGACGCATACGTGGCATAGCGATGTCACATCACCAAGTTTCCGTGGGGTCTCTTGCCTCACCTGCAAAGGATCTGCATCAGAGCCAAATTTGTGTCCGTACTCTCCTTGCCCGAAAGTCAAACTTTAGATTAACTTATCGCACCACAAATGGCAGTGACCCACACTGCATTGCTAATACATAAAATATTGTTACAATATATATCCACACATCTAACAGCACTCTTAGCGGACAATGTTGACTGCGTCAATAAGGCGACGATGAAGAGGATCTCAGGTGCGCGTGTTTTGGTTACGCCATCTTGGCTTCAGTTGCTTCACTTTGTGCATATTGCATATGTTGTAAATATACCTTTCCTTTCGCTTGTCTACTACTGTCCCCGCGATATTTTGGTGTGTGGTGCAGGGTAACAACACGATACAACGGAGCTCCGTAGCGGCCGACACTTGTTATTTTCCGCGATGGAAGAAGGAGGATCGGCACCCCCTGAGGCTGTCGAAACGACAACCGTCGTCCTTGCTCAGCTGAAAGATCCTGGTATGTTCTGCGGGACCGACAACGTCGATGTTGAAGATTCGCTACCGATGTGCGAACCTGCAAGCAAGAATAACCACTGAGATGAGATAATTATGTTGGCAAGCATCTTATTCTATCGAAAACGGACAACAAAGGCCTGGTTTGACCACCACGACGAAGAAATCACAAGCTGGGATATGTGCAAGAAAAAGATGCGTGCCTTGTTCGGCAAGTCTGCTGGAAGGAAAACATCCAGTAAGAAGCTGGCATCTCGTGCGCAGACACCGACGGAATCATACCTGACTTATATGCAGGATGTGCTTACGCTTTGCGCCAAAGTGGACGACAGCATGACTGAATCCGAGAAAGTCCCGGCACGGGTTAAAATGCGTAGTGAAGGCGCATTTAATTTGCTAGTTTGCTGAGACTGTGACACCGTTGAGACCATCATCCAGGAGTGCAAGCTTCTTGGGGCGTCCAAAAGTCGACGTCGAGTTCGCTCGTCTTCCAAACACAGCAGTAAGGTGGTTGTGCGAACACGTACCTCAACGCAGGGGCCACTCACTGCTGAACAAGTGAAGAAGACAGTTCGTCGTGAACTTAAAGCTGCGTCTCCTGCTTCCACTTGTATCCGCGCCTTTGACCCCCACCTACTACATGGCACCAATGGTTCATGCTGTTGTGCGTCAGGAGCTTTGCAACGGTAGCCTGGACTCTGTGTGCAAATCAGCTCCTTGCCGACCGATCGACCACCGTCCCTCACTTTCATACGCTCAAGGTCAGAGGTCCCCGCTGCGTTTTCGCAATCCAGCCTAGTGGAGGACTGTTGATGACCGGCCTATACCCTCAACTACCGTCGCATAGGCCACGTGGCCCGCGATTGCAACAACCGGTGATTTTGGCATCATGCATCCTACGGTTACAACCGTCGCCCTGAGATAGATTATAGTCGATCTCAACCTTACCGAGAACCTCGTCAGACCTCCAGTGACGACGCCTCGGTCGCAATATATCGCCGTCCACCATCCCCCTCGTGTCCACCAGTCCCGTTCACCGTTGTCTCAGTCGCCTCAATTCCATCGCCCTGGAACGCCGATTGACCACCTCCTGGAGGTGATGCTGCATCAACGATGTAGCCGCCAAATTCTCTGACCTTTCTGCGGACCAGACGCAACTTGACGAATGTTAAGTTGGACAATGCACATGTTGCTCTCACTGACCCAGGGACACAGATACCAGTGATGGATTCGGAACTTCGTCGTCGCCTTAAGAAGGTCTTAACGCCACCCACCGTGCCACTGATTCGCGTCGCTGATGGCGGAACCCGTGTCTGGAATGTGCTCCGCGGGCATAACTTTTGTCGACCGGTGTACAAACGTGCTGCTTACCGTTCTCGGGAAATGCTCCCATAAACTTATCCTCGGCATGGATTTTCTATCTGCTCATTCTGCGCTTGACCCTCCGTGCTACTTTGACGTCCCGAATGCACTACAACCGCCTTTATGGTGCATGGATTACTTTCGTCTAGCCCCTCACGCCTTTACCTACGTGAACTTGCGGTCTTTTCCCTCCCATTCTTGATGGCGAGTACATCTTGACACCTATCGCTGATGTTTTGTTGGCCCTCTATGCCGCTATCCCTCACACTCTCCTTACTGTTGTGGATAATCAATCGTTTTTACTGATACTGAACTTTAGCTGGCGCACGCAGCTTATTCCAGACGGCATGACTCTGGTGTTACGACCGGGGCATCGGAGACGGAGCGGCGCCACCAGAAGCTCGTTCGCCGCTACAGGAAACCGGAGGCGAGACGACGGACGTCTCGAAAGCCGCAAATGAGTCGGGCTCTGGTAACGACTTCCACGTTACCTCAGTAGGGGGTGGCGAGTGATCTTCACCGAAAGGGGTCCTGCTGTGGTAGTATGGTCCGACTACGAGATGGATTGCCTCGGCGACCTTCGTAGTTAAAGGGGTGGTCCGCAACCTTCTCCCCCTTCGCACCCTCAACATCGGATTGGAGGAGAAACGTCAACTAGGTCCTCCCTAGAAGGCGTCATAGGACGACGCGGACTATTTAATCAGCGGGAGAACCCCAGCACTGAGATTTGACATGGGATATGGCATTGAGATTCGACACTAAGCTACCATGTAAATAAACCTTGTAAATATTTAGCCTCCCAACTCCTCGTACTCTTCTCTCCTGCTCTGTGGACTCCTGGCCTGAAGGCGACGCGAGTCTACGACAATGAAGCGATGAACCACGACAACTGGTGGTAGCGGTGAAATCACGACAGCTGGTGTAAGCGGGGAGATAGCGACAACTGGTGGCAGGGGTGAGACCACGACAACTGTATGGCGAGCGGTGGGATGAACCACGACCACGGATGGCAAGCGGTGGTGTGAAGTTTGAACCACGACAACTAGATGGCGAGCGGCGGAATGAACCGGAGGCTCCATGGAGGAAGGATCAGCCGGAAGCCCTAGAAATGTAAGACGGCGGGATCCACGTAGCGTACCACGACTTCACGGTATTGGGTGAGTGCCTGGCTTCGTGCTTGAAAGGCATCGAGTCTTTTAGCCTAGAACCGTTAAAAGCTCAATCGTTTACAACTGCCTAGAATTGTGGTTGTGGCGTCTCAGCAGAAAGCATGCTTTCAAAAGGGACGTAACAAGCTGCTGAAGGCAACCCATATACGTTTGTGGAAAAGGGCAAAATTGGTAGGGGACGCGAGGAAGTAAATAGAGAGCCTGAGGTTCACTGTTGATGTTGTTGAAAGGATAGGTGCAGAGGAGGAAGAGCTCCGTAGGTTGAGAATTGATTGAGGGATTAAGAAAGTGTTTAAGAAAGTCAAAAAGGTAGACAAGAATTAGGCAACTTGATGCTGCCAGTGTAGGCTTTCGTTAATTCTGTGGAAATTACCAGGCTTCAGTTTCTCTAGAACCAGAATTGAAACGCCGGTGGGGTCAATTGTTATTGTTTTTAGAAAGCCGAGTCAAAGTTTAAAGTAGTCACCATGTATTTAACGAGTTTGACGAAAGCTAGCCTTTTGATGCTGTGTAAGGAATTTGGTCTGAATATAGGTGGAGACTTGCCTGAATCGGAAATTCAAAACCTAATAGTAGAAAGTGGCAGCGATCCGGAGGACATTAAATATTTCGGGACCTTAATTCTAATAAGTCAGGAAAGAGAAATAAAGGAAAGAACTGAGGACGAAAGACGCAGGCAAGAGTTGAAATTTTTGAACGAAGAGATTGAAAGGCTAGAGTGTCAACGCAAGGAAAATCAGCGAAGTAACCAGGCATCTGCGGAAGTAGCGCACGAAAGGTGCCAAGTGGTAGCGTGTGCGGTGGAGGTCAGAGCCGAAGAAAGGGCTAGCGCACGTGAGATTAGCAGTGAGTTGACAAGCGAAGTGAACGTTGCTGATGAACAGTGGATGCCACTGAAGGCCGCAACGAACGCGACGAAGTATCATGCCAATGGGACGAAAGAGACGCCCCTAGAGAGGTTGCGGATGATTTGGCATGCATACAAAATGAGGGCGTCGTGACGGTGTATCTTGTATGCGATGTCCAAGGTGATTTCGAGTCATCATGCAAGAACACCAGTGAAAGGCCAGAATAGCGCAGTGAAGCGCAGTGTGAGCAGGAGGTTGCACTTGAAGGGACGCGACGAGGTATCGTGCCAATGGGACGAGAGAGAAGCACCTATGCAGGTTGCGAACCATCTGGCACGAATACCAAAGGAGTATGTCGCGACGGTAGATCCTGCACGCGACGTCCAAGGTGATTTCGACTCGTTATGCAGGACCACCAGTGAAGTGCCAGGAGGGTGCAGTGAAGTGAGGAGGAGATTGCAGCTGAGGGTAGCTCCCAGGCATGCGAGCTATGTAGCCAAGAAACAGACAACTGCGATTTTCCTGAGTGCTTTAAGCTGCGCGCCAGTCAGGAAAGAAAAGGAACAGGTGATCTAGCTGGAAATAATTTAGACTGCGTGGATCAGACAGCTGGCGAGAGCAGTAAGGTGGCACAGGTGCATGAAAAGGAAGCGAAGGGCTCCAAAAAGCGCAGAAAAAAGCGGCACAGGCCGGAAAGGCGCCGCAGTGAGAGGAATGCCGCACAGAGCGTGGAAGGTTTCCAGACGGGCTTCAAATGAAGAAGCACAAAAATGAGAAAGTCGTGGTTGCCACCCACGACAAATCGGCGTAGAATATGTGGGACCCGCCGAACGCAAGGGGGAAGAGAAGTGCACTCTGTGCAGAAGCGGTCCGAGGGCTGGCTGCAGTTATCTTCCCGTCCTCTTCACGGTGCAGCATTGTCACGGCGGGTGTGCAAGGTCAGGGGTCGTTGCGAAGTCAGCGAACAATGCGACGACGGCAGCGCAGGCAAGGCGATGGCGAGGATAGTGGCGCCGTGTCGAGAGTCGAACCAGATGTCTCGCGTTTTGGGTTTCCTGTCCAAGAAAAGTGTTCAGTGAACGACCACCGCGAGTACGGCTCGGAAATGCGAAGTGATGTTTCTTTATAGCCTTCTTTGTAGCTTTCTGGTAGAGTCAGATTGAATTGTGTGTTGCGCATGCGTCAGACTTAACGCATGCGCAACACACAAATTTATACGTCGGTGGGTGACCTTCGGCATTACGTGACGTGGCCTCCGGGAGTCCGGGGCCCCGGCAAAGTCGTCTAGAAGATATGGTACTCTGTTGTCGATCCGAGGGGATCGAATCCCTACCACGGCGGCTGCATTTCGACGGAACCCGCCTACTGTGCCATGTCAAGAGAAACCCAGGTGGGCGAAACTTCCAGAGTCCTCCACATACGGCGTCTCTAATAATCGCATTCTGGTTTTGGGAAGAAGACCAGCAGAAAGTCAGCCACCCACTTGCTCCTATTGCTGTGTAATTGGTGACGAAATTCGGAAACAGAGAGAAAATGATGTGGTTGATCCCTATCATAGGAATCGGTATAACACGAAAACTAAACCTCCCTTCACACATAAGCGGCAATCTGGCGAATCGAGGCGCGGAAGATGGATTACGTACACTCTAGACATGTGAACCCTTTGCATCTACACATCATAGGCAGCTCGACACTGTACATGAATCTTTGACAGTTGCACACAAGCGAAAGCTCTCGAACGACGCATTTCTCCGGAGACAATGCACTAAAGGCGCCAGCGCCCTGTGCAAACATGCCATCAACCAGGAGCGTTCGAAAATGGTGAAACCTTGCAAACGAAACCGAACAATTTGTCAGCGCATCGTTTTGTGAACGCACACTTCGCTGTGCGAAAGACGCATCATTTGCTTGTCGACGGCAGTCTTTTCGTTCCTGGAGTAAAGCGCGTCACAACGAAACTGATTATGTAGCGGCCGTGGCTGAAGCAACGCGCCGGCAGGATGCCGGCGTCGAAATACTGGAGCTCGAAATACTGGAGGCGTCGAAACTACTGAAGCTCTGACTGCCGGCTCGCGTATTAACGCGACAATTTGAGAATTCGATCCATCGTTCCTAGTTGGCGGCACCACAGCTGAAAACCAAGAGTGCTGAAAGAGAGGCGATGGTAAAAGCTGTTTTGCTTACTAAATACGCTTGCTTTAAAAGGACATCAATTAGATAAAAATTGTAAAGCGGTCTAGTAAGGCCTGTCTTTTCCTTCTTATTGCATGTCTGTCGGGGGCGTGGTGGGTAGCGCTTGCAGCTCTTACCGCCGCACCCTGGCGGGTTGCGGGTCCGACTCCCAGCGGGTGGTACTTTTTCAATCTCAAATACGTATTTAATTTTCACGAATCTATTTCCGCTACGTCACAGATTTCTTGGTGGACCCCAGCATAAAACATTTTCGTGTTAAAAATTCTCTTTCCTTTCGCTGTTTTTGGTACAGAATTTTGAATTACTTAAGTGATGCAGTGCAACAATATTTGAATGGCATGTTCAGAGGATCCTCAATTGCAAACCTGAAACGCTTCGTGATCGATAGAAAGATATTCAAAGGTCAGTTTAACCAAGAAATTAGGCAGAAACCAAGCATTAGGTAGAATAACATGTCAAGACAGGCGTAATTCGTTAAAAGCATATATGCAACCAATTCAATATGTCAGCAAACTACGTTTCCTTTTTTAACACCACTTTATAGAACATGTGATTTAACAAAAAATTTGTGGGAAGCGATGACCAACGAATAACGTCGCTAGAGCCACCGTTTCGACAACTGCCTTTTTGACGAAGACATGTCTACGGTATGTGACAGACAAAACTGAAGATGGGTTGTTTGCGACTACAGAAAATAAATTTCAATTCGCCAGAATTTAGTACCATTGGCTGTTTACTGCACCGCATACTTATAAGAGCATACACTATCGTAAGATGTCACTCTTCTGTAAACGATTCAATCGTGAGCGAATGGACCCATATTTGAGGAGCACTAATTATAAATTAGGAAAGCTGAAAAAACGCTTCCTTCAGACACTCAAGTAAGTAAGCGAGGGATAAGGCACAGTTATTACTCATCGCAAGTTATTGGAAAATAAGAAAACGCTTCCATTCCTAGCTAAGCTAGCAGAGTGTCTTCCGGTAAAACTTAACCGTTGGAAGGACTGACAAAGACCTCCATGGTCATAACTCTTGCAAAAATAAAAAAAAAATATTCTCTCAGTTTGTAAATCGTTGTCGAAGATAAAGTGAGAAATAATACCAGCATTTATTTTTGAAGTGCAATTCGTTGGTAAATTTCAGCAATTTCGCATCACTGCAGAGGTTGTTTTCTAAAGCCACGTTGACCGCTTTCTTGTGCGTTGCCCCACTGGTACGCGAGTTTTCTTTGATAAGTCATAGAAAACTCTCAATCGTTGCCAGTAAAGTTCTTCGATGTTGAAGACGCTGTTAATCGCTTCCGGAGCTTGAAACAGCAGCCGTATGGTGGACGTGCCCTAAAGCATTAATCTCAAGGAAGTTTTGCACGGGCGGACTCGATTCGGAGATCGTTCCGAGTGAGTATAGGCTCATTCGGAAGTTTGCCAACTTATGACCTCGAAAAATGTATTCATTAAGGCGTACCATCTTAGTTTCTAACGGTTTAAGCCTTCAGCGCCGCAAGTGTCTGTGAGTAGCGTGCAGAAAGGCTGCCGAGCAACTCTACACTGGTCCGTCGACGTTCTTTCAAACAATCATAATGCTTGCAACTCAAACAATTCGCTTTAATTGTGGCGAGGCGACGCCTTCCATAACGTTTCTATACCAGGAAAGGTGCCAGAAGATCAACGCTCGTCTAATACGAAGCCGCGCCCTGAGGTTAAAAAGGAAACTGCCTGCTGGTGTCGCGTGACCCATGCAAACTGCAAGTTCTGTAGAATGTATCGCTTGCTTCCACGCTGGTAAGCTATGGCCGGAAGATACCAGTAACACCGATTTGTAAATCTGTTGCTGCGTGCATGGAACTTGCGTTTTCCCGCTCCAATGTTCGAAATGGAAAGAATTTAGCATTTCGGCTAGCAGAGCTCCGCGAGACGATTCATTGAATGCGGGCGAATTCGAGCAGTAAGTCGCTCACAATCGGCTAATGAATCTTCTGGTTTGGCAATGAACAACGTAGTTGATCCACCATGCATGTCCATATCTGTGGCTGGGCATATGGCGCTAACAAGCATATACACAATTGTTCAGCTCCCGCCTATTGCGTATTCCAAAACACTCAGGGAAGAAGAACGAGCCGACTCGTAGGAAGCAGCAGGAAGTAACGTATTCTGCTGTATATCCAGTGCCACTTTTCATGCCTTCACTTTTTCGGCTAATAAACGGAAATGAGTTGATGTATCGCTGTTCAAACTAGCTCGCCTGTCTGCTATAACTAGAGACAGCGCGGAGCACGTGATGAAAGACCGATTTGATTTTAAACGTTGGGCGGTGTATTTGCCTTCTATATAGTTCCACACGTACATCCTGTTACAAAAAGGAAAAAGAAAAGAGAGAGAGAGAGATACTTCCGAGACTGAGATGGAATAACGAATACATCTCTCCGCAGCCATCGATAGCGGAGATGATGCGCAAGCTGACACCGGCGAGTGAGGAGTGGGAGGAAGCGGTGCCTATGAACTGGAAGATCAACCCGGCCAAGGATCTCGAGAAGTGGCCGTCACACTGCATGCAGGACGTACGCACGCCCACCATCGTCCTCCTCGGCGGAATCAACTTGTCCGCGCTCGGCGAAGTGCTCACAGGTCGGTGGTGACAAAATCTCGTTCCTCCTAGTGTTGAACGCAGATGGTGCAATAATGACTGGTGGGGATCTACGGGCCAAAGCCACCTATGATTATGCGGCACGAGGGCCCTCGAGTAATACTGACCACAAGGGATTCCTCAGCGTGCACCTCTATGTACACGGGCGCCATGTTTCTTTTTTTTTTTTGTTTTTCATTTCGCCTCAAAAGGAGTCGGCCCTGGTCGATCCTACGACCTTGAGCTCACTGAGCCAAGGTGCCCACCTGCTAAGGTACCTCGGCGGGCTGAGCAAGTGGGTGGGTGTGAAAGCAACGAAGCAAGCATCTCGACAACATTATACTGCACTGACATGCGCTGTTAACAAAACTTAGTAAGCGTGGCAGTTTAAGGACGAAGTCGCTATGTCGTGATGTTTTGGCTAGTTGGGAATGCGATCGAAACGTCTGTGCGGTGTGTGGCCATCTGCATATACCAGAGTTTCTAGTCGTTCTCTCGCTACCGCCTCGCCGCTGTGCGGGCACAGCTGGCTACTGTGCAGTGCGGGCACCGCGAATCACCGCACCGGGAAAGCAGGAGCGATGGCAATGAACTGCATGTTGCTCAAGCGGGCCGTTCACACCTCAAGCCGTGAGGTGCACGTGCACTTCATTTGTGCATTATGCATACATGACGTACGCACGATGTACACCACGCGTCGGATCAGGTGCGGCAAGGTTCTCATGGTATTACATGGCCGCAGTGAACGCGGCGCACTGTCATTTGCCAAATACGTGTGCTTTGGTTTGCGCGCGTTGTAAAGCGAGATATTTTGCTATGTTGAGCGTACCGTTGGCATGAGTGTTAGACTGAGCCATTGTGCACTGTAATTGGCGGAAATATACATGCTGCAGCTGCATGTAACTCCGCTGTGCACTGTTACAGAGGCTTTGCAGTGGCGCAGAGCTGTGCTGCCACTTGAACTTAATTGTTGACAAAAGCAAAGATGTAAGGTGCAACAATAGATTTCATCCGTACCGCGACGTATTTTTTCCTAAGACAGTAGCAGTTTCAAAATGCGTTTATCACCTCGTGAAGAAGCCACCGATATTACCCGGAAGCCCTGTTTGTTTTCTTTTTAACCAGATCTAGAAGTTGCTCGTTTGAGCACTTTAAAGGGACCGACGACCAATATTTAAGCGACCTGTTTTCTTTATGACAATAGAAAGCTTACCGGTAAGTGTGTCCAATCATGCAGTGACAACGGGGAAAAAGCCGTGAAAATGTTTGGTCGGATACTTTCGTCTGTATAGTCTTAAACGCAGCATATGTTGCCAACGGTGGCCGAAAGCCGCCGGGTGTTGTTGCGTTGGGTGTTCTGCGCATGCAGGAGAGTGCATACGCGCGCTACCTGGCAGACTTTTTCTTTATTGGAATTGCGTAACAGTACAAACACAAAAAGAACACTTATCGCTCACGAGCGTCTATAAAGCTGATTGTATGTGCTTGTGAACTTTCAAGTGTTTTAATTGATCTACTGTACGAAGGAGTTTCTCATCAGCTTCTAATTACTTGAACACTTCACCAAGTTTAGCGACGTTTTCTACAAAATGAGCGTTGACCGATCGTGCATGAGGATGAGAGGTTCTTACATCCATGCGTGACCTCCATGCGCTATAAAGTCCTAATAGCATAAACAGGTCATGGGGGACAGTATTTCCTTGCACAGGCAAGAATGGTATACCGTAGGGATGTACTGGAAGTTCCTTCTTAGTGTTCTTTGTAGTACATCCCAGTAAAAGACAGCGTGCCAACAGTCGATAAACACATGCTCAACAGTTTCTGGTTTGCGACATAAAAGACAATTCACTCCCAAGGCAGCAACATACCTCGTTGTTCAAGCCATATTTTAACTGGTAATGGGCCTGCGTGAAGTTAAAGGGGTCCTGAACCACCCCTCGCGCTTGGTTTTGAGAACGGCTGGTGTATTTTGAAGGCTACTCAGAAATACACATCCTAAAGAATTTTCCAAAAAGGTGCGTTAGGAGAAAGATCAACTCGGCGGAGCCGACTGATGGCTGTGGTGGGCGGTGCCAGAGGAGGTGTCCTGCCCACCACGTTACGTCGCCCGGATTCAATGTTGCGTTGTTCTCCTTCCGCCCTACTTGGCGGGGCAGCCCGGTGGTGTTGGCAACTCACATTTCCGGTCGTCTGCTCGGTGCGTGCCCCGACCGCGCGCGATCTTTCTGCATCCTACTGCATTGTTTCTGAGCCCCAACCTGCTGTTTATTTCCCTTCATCACACGGGCGCGAGCACGGAAACACGCGCGCTTGCGTCCTCAGTGCGCTACTTACTTTCGATCTTGCTCGCACGTCAGCACCGGACAAAACAGCGATGAATCCTGCGCTGCGAGCTCGGATCGAACGTGTGGCTGAAGCGATTGGCTTCGACCCTTATGGTGACACACCAAGAAAACGCAAAACTCTGGCACCGGACGAGCCAGCACACCCAGGACCTTCGCAATGTGGCAGCGATGACACGAATTGGTATGTGAAAGCTTACATCACTGCAACTTTCGTTCACCGCGCACCAATTTGTTCACAGTTCTCACGTATGACTAATTTTCTCGCGTGAATTGCAGCATTTGTAATATTTGCCACGAACGTTGAGTTACAATCATGTCCGCTTCTCTATACCACACTCAGAAAGCCAGCATCTATAGAGCCCGATCTTGATTGAAATCTGCGTTGTCCGATGATCCAGATTTGTTTGGATGATTTCTTCCGCACCATGACCGGCCCAAAGGAGCATTTCAATTTCTCATTTAGGCTGTTAGAATCGCAAATATGAACCTTTCATTTTTCAAAACTGCATTCTTCCGTGTGCGATTGTGATTCAAGCTTTTCTCTAATTGGCTGTAAACGTACGCCTGCAACTGTGATAAGAAGCTTCCGATCAAGACCAAGAGGCACGACTTCTATGCTGGTTTCATGCATTTCGGCGAAAGTTCATCGTGTGCTAGCTGCAGGAGGACTCGTGTGAGATCGCTATACCTTCTTAATTGTACGCCGCAGCAGCGCTTAACGGCAGTGTTGTGTGACTGTGATAACTTCAAGTGAACCAAGCATCGCCGGAGCGTTTGTCCAAAGCGATGCGTGCAGCTGATTAGTTCAGTCATATCATTCTAGCTTCAGAACTGTGCGGCCACCTCGCAAAGCTGGTAGATAGCGGTGACCATAACAGCATAAAAGAAAAAAGAAGCGAGCTTGCTAAATTGCTTGCCTTCAAGAAATATCTTTCTGCGTGATTATGTATGCAGGTCTACCTGTGTGCACTGCGTGGCAACCGAAAATGTGCTGGAGAACGTATGCTGTCGGGATATCTCCAACTGCATAACCTGCATAACCTGCCACCCTCACTTTGCAAGTGTGTGTTTAAACACGGCCGTCTTGGAAGCAGTATACTGAGAGGTGACAGAAAACGGCACTAACATCGAGCGAGAAATATACAAGTATACATGCACTTGCAAAGCATATAGTTAATGTGGCCTTCACATGCTTTCTTCTTGCTTACAGAAAATATCGAATTTGCGGCATACAGGATGTTCACGAGGAGGAATTGGAAAAGGATTGGCAGGTACAATAGAGTTGTACTGCTTGCTTGCGTGGTAGCCAGGATTAGGAACGAGTTCCTGTCAGCCTCTTATGTAGGCTTCCATGGTACCCCATGCTATGAACTGTGCAAAAGTAAGTGCAGCTACCCAGTGCCATCCTGATACTGTGAATCAAATGTTTTCGGTATAAGGGAATTATAGTTTCTGTGCACCTACTCAACCCCTGTGAACCTCGAGCCTGTGTGTCGCAAGATGAGGCTGTTTTGGTGAACTGGCGATTACGTTCTTCGTGCAATCGATCACTGGGCTATGAATATGTGTCACTATCATGTCAGACCCCTGATCGTGCTAATTCGATGTCACTTCACATTACCATATATGCCTAAATGTAAAATGCTGCTTGTGTGTTTAGGCAGGCAATCTGCTACGCTGAGGTATTTGCCTCCAACGACTGATTGTTTAATTACTACATGACAATTTAGGGACAAGTGAACGTGTATGTGTAGACAGGGTTCTGAACTGCTCCTTGTTCCCAGAAATCTTGACACTCGGCATGTACACTACATGCACACATATACGCGCCCGCATGCACACTCCCGCAGTTGCGTTTACCGACCAACACGCCTGTACTGGACCACCCAGAGCATGTTTAGCATGATACGACGCAGTACAACAGACTGTGGACTAGTCTAAGCATGTTGTTTGACATTTTATAGCCCCCTGTGCTGAACTGAATTGCAACGATATGTCTTACACCATACAGGTTCTATGGCCCGCCATATGTAATCCAGCTGGCTGATTAATGCAATAGTATAATTTTCTAATTAGTGAATCATTAAAAATATTATGCAACACGTAAATAAAATGTTAAAGGAGTGCATTCACTGATGAGCAATGCCTGCAGTAGTGTATATTACAGCCAATTTAACTGAAAGCATGTCACTGGCCACAATAACGTGGTACAGTTTTGCTTCTGTTTTCTTAGTGAAAGCACTTGACAAAAATAAAGCATTGAATGCCATCGTGCTTTCTGTCAATTTTTTAAGAATGCATATTTGGTACTTGCTGCCAATTCATGCTCGTTGTACTTGCATGCACCAGCATTGATAATTTCACAGAGCTGCAGCATTTTCTAAGGTTCACTCGGCTCATTTTGCTGATTAGCAAATCAAACATCGGCACGTTTATGCGAATAGTATTGCGCCTTATATAATTGAAACTGAAGTAGAATTTGGCTTTCTGCCTCACTGAACGATTGTTAAGCTCTGAAAATGAATGCCCAGAAGAGCCACTTCTATTGAGCTACTGCCAGACGGCATTTTTAGTCTATCCAGTGGATATACCGTGTCGGACGTTCAGACGTCCCACGGAAATCAGTTTACCGCCTATATACGTAAGTAGGACATCCAGCGTATGGTCCGTAGCCAGACCCGCGCACCTCGCAGAGCACGTCCGTCGGACATACAAAAATGGATAGTCAGACATTTTCCAAAAATGCTGCTATAAACCACATACGTTGTCTGGATGGCCACTTTATGTACATTCTAGGAATAGATCGCTAAAGACAATGATAACAGGGAATGTCACTGGAGCTAGCATTTCGACAAGCGGACTTGTCTTTTCTCGGGACGTCCTGACGAAGACAAGTCCACTTGTAGAAATGCTAGCTCCAGCGACATTCCATGTACTCGATTGTTTTTAGTGATATTGTCACGTGGTAGTGACGCACGCAGCACTCGCGACGAAGCACGCAGGACTCTAGGTGGTGTCAGGCGAACTCTTTATTGGGCGAACTTGTATCCAGCAAAACAAGGCCGGTCACAACTCACAGCAACAGCGGCGTGAACAGTCGTCGGTCGACTGAAAGACTGACAAGCGGCGTAATGCGTCGGCCTTTATACACGCGTTCACAAAAACAAAGAAACAAAAACCACAAAACAAACTAACAGAACAAAAACCCACGCGGCACACAAACTTGACAACACATCAATTGACAAATATCAATGGCATAGCCATTACCAAATGGTCCACCGCATTGATACAACGCACACTGCAATCACTCAGCAATGGCACAAACAAACAAATAACAATGACACTCCGAGTTCCTGCCGCCTTTGACACACATTCACACAACACTGCGCTGACGCGCACAATCGGCCGTACATGAATCCGTTGAGCAGTCTCAATGTCCACATGCCACGAGTGTCCATCGCACGTCCAGTCCTCTCGTGCATCAAACCAGCCCCGAAGAGCCACTGCCGACTTCCTAGCACTGGTTAGGCACCATAACACTACCAGGCAGTGTTACTCTTGAGATGCACGGACACCAGAGGACTCACCGCTTCAGACGATGCCGCTTGCTTCCCCGGGATCTTCCGAGATGCCGGTTCGCCCTCGTCGTCAAGCCTTGCCTGCGATATTGGTGTAGTGTCCTCGTCGCCTCTCCTGGGCCGATAGCGTGGTCGTTCTTGGCCCCTGGCTTCTTTCCGGTGGGAGCTCGTTGTCTTGTCCGTCACCGGAGGGGATTACCACCCGCAGCACGACATTCTTCGAATGCAGAGCACTCACTGCCGTCGTTGTTGCGATCCTGTCGACTGCGCCACTAATTTTTCAAGGAAAGGATAAGTTGTAGTGAAAGAAGGTGACCTTGTTGTGGTGAACTTGTCCTCAGTTCCCACCTTCTCCTCCTTCCTGCTTCTCTTCTTCCTTTTGGAGCCGAGCTCCTCCAGCTAGCGTTGCTGCTGCGAAGAAGGATGGACGGAAGCCTTCCTGCTACCTGCCCGCCGTCGCGTTGTCGACTTGAAGGATGAAGCCCAGCCTTTCACACAAACACAAAGAGACTTTATATACCAGACAGACAGTACGTACACATTGACAGACAGTAGCTTCGGTTGGTAGGATCTAGGTGGTCCACACACCATCCAAACACATATCTCGCTTACGCAGAAGGAACTTCGTTTTTTGTATGGTGTGTTGGGCAATAAACACTCAGTTGCAGTCAAGCGCTTGTGTTGTGTCTTTCTTTCTAGTTGTCCCTGTGTGTAGTTCTTTGCGCTTCTTACGAAGATGGATTAATAAAAGACAACTCATGAACAATACAGTAGGTACGCTTGCTGCCCACCATGCCGCGGGGGGCTGGTTTTGGGACGTTAAACCCCACAAAACAACAACAACAACACGCCGCGGGGGGGGGGGGGGGGTTAGGGCGCCAAACCAGCTGTACAATACATCCCCACAATGGTCGCCTCCTCCCCCACATGTTCACCAAGTGGCTGTGCGTACGGCCTACTTGAACTCCTCGACGCACCGTATTCTCCGTCTCTTTCCGACGACCCTTACAGCGTCGGCGCCTACTTTACCTCCTCGACGCACCGTATTCTCCGTCTCATTCAGACGACACTTACACCCCCCTACCCGATGCTTCGCATCACCTCAGGGTTCCCTTCGGGAAGATGCGGTTTTTTTATTCCTTATCTTTCTCTGTCCTCCCCCTTGACTGAAGTGTCTGGTGACTTATTGCCCTACGCGGGCTGGGTGGTCTTTCCCTCGGTTCCAAGAACTTTTTGTGCAAATGCGTTTGCGCGTGAGTGCGTGTATGTGCGTGTTTCCGCGATTGTGGCAACGTGCGTCGGCGCGGCTGTGAGAGCCGGTGGACATGCGGCATTGGAGGAGCGAGAGAAAAGCGCGGGAAAACGAACTGATTGGGAACAGCGCGACGGGATTCGGTAGCGCGCGGGAGACGACGTGGGTGCGTAGAGCCACGAAAGCGAGCGGGTGTGATCGGCTGTGCGGAGTGCGAGCCATGTGCGAGCGGCTGTGGGACTGTGCGAAGAGTGTGTGCGTTTAACGTTGTAAACTCACCTTTTTAGTTTCAAAGGAAGTAGTTTTCATTTCATTCTTTAAAACTGTGCCTGTTCTTTTATCCTCCTGAGACCCAGAGTGAATTGAGGGTCATGGATTTTTGTTAAACTTTCAGAACTGCCTTTTCTGAGTGCAAAGGTGAAAAGCGTCCCGTAGTTTTTTCAATATATGATGTTACTTGGCCGCAGCACTTTGTCCAATATATTGGACATTGGGACTCTAAGGGGACTTTTTTGGGTAACAGAGAATAGGGCGTAGTTGGGGCCAGTGACCGAAAAAAGACATCTCGCAACACAAATATACTTTTTATTTGCTCCTTCCAAACTGGGAATAGAATTATTAATGGTCGCGTAAATTCCAGTAACATGGGGCCTATCCCTTGTAAAACACCAACACGAAGAATGCCATGTATGCCTCATATACGTAATGAGCAAATAAGGCCACGTAGGCACACGTGCCATATATAGCCAGATATGCATATATGGCCATATATGCATATCTGCCTATATATGGCACGTGTCCGTATTTGGTCGTATTTGCCCAATACGCGTCGGAACCTTACATGGCATTCCTCGAGTTGGTCTTTCATTTCCACATATGTTTCTATCACGATTTGGGCAAATGCGGGCATGTGCCATAGCTACGTATGCCCAATTCTTGATATCGCCATATATGGCATTATTGTAAGGTAGCTATTACCAACAAGAGAAAATACGTCAAGTTCAAATGTAATAAGGAGAGAACTGCAGCGAAAAACGTATTGCTCTATGTAGAGCGCCAAGAGAGCGCACGAGCGTACTGTCCAGTTACTTCTTAGGCGGCAGCCGTAAACGTCGTTTGTGCTCAATCCCGCCATTTTGAGTGCTCCTGGGAGGCGGGAAACATACCTACATTGACCATATTCACTGGATGGCAGCACAGGTCTCACAAGCAGCCTAGAAAATGCTTTCTGGGAGGAGGCAAGCGCTTTGAAAGCCGTAGTGCGCTGTGTTACAATGTCCAATATATTGGACAAATTTCCCATTGCCTGGTCTCAGGAGGTTATTTACGGCCATCACTGCTAACAGGAGGTTAGCGGGAATGTTATCCTGCAAGACGGGTATATATTTGGTATATTTTTCTGGGTATATTTTTGGTTCACCGTGTAAAGGAGCGCCCGCCTCTTGCATGTGTGCGAGGATTCTTGCCACGTGTTTGAAAATGTGAAAAATGTTTGTGATCGTTTGGAGAAGACGTAAAAGGAATCTAGAAATGTTCGCTCACAGCAAATGACTATGATTATCACTTCTTTTGGGTCGACCAGTATGTGCTCGTCTTATTGCTAAGTGTCCGATCAGAAACTAAGATTTCGAGGGGAGTGTTTTTTCTGTGGCACTGTCATAATCAAAGACATGTATTCCAATGTGCACACTCTTTTATCACATTTGCAAAAAGAAAATTCAAGTCCCCCATGAAACAACTGTAACAGGGCCTCACTTGTTTCCGCATGTAGAACCATGTAAAAAGTGCGTCTGCTCCGTGTTCAAAGTGGAAACGTCTGACCTCAGGAAAGTTCCACTCTTACCAGCGGTTGTCTTGTATCATGCTACCTTATGCTTCGCCTTTTTAACTTTCGATGCACAGACGCACACATACATACATACATACATACATACATACATACATACATACATACATACATACATACATACATACATACATACATACATACATACATACATACATACATACATACATACATACATACATACATCTTAACATGAGTTTCCCAACCTGCAGCAAAGCCTCAAAGAAGCACTACAACTCTTCTTGAACAACGTCGGAACACGTTGCCGATTAGTCGCGGAGGCTCCAGTAAACGGTGAAAGGATTGAAAATTGGGCGATTTGGTACGAATTCATCATGAACGCTTACCTCAGCGCACACAAAAGACACGGTCACAGGGAAGAAGATCAAAGTCCCGCTGAATACAGCGCTTGTGTGTACCGGTGCCCGTGCCTTTTGTGTGCGCTGAAGTAAGCGTTCGTGATGCCCCAGTGAGCGCATGAGCCAAATACTATTGCACTGAACGTTCCAAGGAATTTGCAATTATGTTTCAAACACAGCATGAATGTGCCCGCTATTTCTTTTGCCCGCTGTGTAAACCACAAAGGAAAGGGAGAAGACCCCTCCTCAGTCCGAACTTCCCTCAGTTCGCTGCATGCTCACCCCCTCACAACCGAGGAAACTTAACGCGAGAGCTATAGCTCAGGGCAAGAGGACAGGAGATATTTGGAGCATAACTAGTAAAAACATTCCAGCGCGTACATGAGAGAAGAAAATTGAACCAATTCGCAGAAAAAATTCGTTCCACCCAGAGACACTTGTCACGCAGGCGCCTCGCATGTTCCACTGTTTCTTTACTATATATATATATATATATATATATATATATATATATATATATATATATATATATATATATATATATATATATATATATATATATATGATGAGTGTGATGTCTCCAGAGTAGCATGAGGTTATTGGGAGCGAGGACATGCCGTGGCGCCGCCATACGGCATAATCTGTGTGACGTGGAAAGTTGGACCGGTTGGACTGCTCCGGCAGCACTGCTTTGCGCGTCGCCTTTTTATTGTCGTTGTCGTTTTATATCAGCTGGACGAAATCTGTAAAATACTGTTGTGTCCACGTTAGTGAAGGCACTACAAGTTAATTAACTGTACCGAAATAAGAATAGCTTTGTTACCAAGCTTAAGGCACCGCGTCAACTGCTGTCATCGTCTGCTATGGCCACCGGCGAGGATAACATGCACGCGGAGTCCGCTGCTTTTTGAGAGGTAAGATACCATTTTTACGAATGAAAAGCAAGCATCAAGTTGGTTTTAGCGCGCGGTTGCGGTAAATACGCATAGATGGCACGCACGTGGCACGCAAGAAATGCGTGCCACGTGTTCATCGTGCAATTCATTAATTGTAAGTTTGCATCTACAAAGGGACCGCTGTTGACATTAAGAAATGGCATTAGTAAATTTGTATTCATGCTGTTAAGGCTTACCCGTATAGAGCGCGATGCGAGTGCTTCCTTCGTTTTATGGAAAGCAAAGTAGCATGCATAGAGCGGCATTCAATCGCTACCTTTCTCACATAATTTAATGTGCACAGTTACTGCATACGCACGTGCGCGCGTCATTAAGGCTTGTTATGGTTCAGCTTGCGAAGTTGTGCCTTGACCATTTGAAATTCTCGCCAGTATGACTGCAAGGACACTTTTGTCTGCGGCAAAGCTGTCCGTTGCTTCTCATTTGTTTGTTTGTTTTGTTTTTGTTTTGTTTTTTTGCCGCGTCGGCCAGACAGTCGTCACAGGCGATTTTCGATCGCGATCGAGCCAGATCATGATTGCATTTTCGACGAATTACTCCCGTCCGTATTTTGCACAAAGGGGCCAATAGCGATCGAAGATACAGCGTAAGACCCGGACGTATTACTTTACGCATTTAAATGCACTAGCACCGCTGCAAGATGTAACGTATTGTGTTCTAAATGTTTCAGGGAAACTACCATTGTCCAGCATCTACACCTTCATCGATGAGCAGTATGACACGTCGCGGCTACTGATAGAAGGGAAATCTGTGTTTGAAGCTGCCCACGTTGTCGTAGCTTCTTATCTTTAGGGTAGAAGCGAAAGCTCACGCCCTGCTCCGTCGAGTACGCAGAGCGCTGGGGCACGGAGCAGTAATGTACCATGCTGCCAATAACTTCGAGCGCACTTTTGAGCTTTTGTGGTTCCCAGACGTCCCCGAACGTGAAATAAGCGCGAACCAACGTGTTTCTACACAACGTTGTCGAATGTCCGTTAAAAACGCGCGTCAACCATCCGTTTCTCCGGAGGCTTGGAGCGAGGTGGGATGGTGGGATCACGTGATCCAACTTTGCATGTCAGAACGACCGCAGCGGCAGCATCTGCAGTGGTGGCTCTCGCGCCCAGTATAGCTTACCGGTCAGACAGGATCTCGAATTGACGTTGCCGGGTAGACTATGGTGACAGCCGGACAAGTAATACCGCTAGCGTTTTGAAATGCAAAACATGACACACAAAGCAAACAAAAGACAAAACAATGCAATGAAGCTTGCGTTGGTGGGGTTTCAGGATTCTCAGAATGCGAAAGTAGGAGACCGTTTTCACGTGGCGCCCGCCGCTCGGCCTCCGTTGATGGACGAGAAGAGTTGGCCGAAGAAGATAGGGGAAGATAGAAGAATAAATATCACCCCTAACGGCAAAAATCTAATCCGAAGTCCCGCACATCACTGCACCTAATCGTAATCACCGTGCTGGCGCGTGCGCGCTAGAAGTGTGTTACACTTATCGTTTATTCTAGCTTAATCGGTCGGCCAACACACACGCACAAGCACACACACACACACACACACACACACATATCTCATTTCACACATTTCGGTAACGTCGGCACTAATAAATAAAATAGTATTGAAGTGCTTCGTCTCAAAGTTGCGTTCATGCTGCAGCCGAAGCTACCTACTTCGCCAAACTATAGATATATATATGAAACTAGGCGCCGCCCTGCGGCAACGGTCTTGTCAAAACGGGCACAGACCTCAAGCACGAGCGGCGTCTTTTTCAACACAGCGCTGAAGAGCGAACCCAACTGTAAGGCGCTGGAGAGGACGGCCCTCTACAATTTTCCACTATTTCTTTACAATATATATATATATATATATATATATATATATATATATATATATATATATATATATATATATATATATATATATATATATATATATATATATATATATATGAGAGGGAAAGAAAGAGAGAGAAGTGCTACAGCTTCGGGAAAATGAAAAATCGATGCCTCCGGCGGTAAGGTAACACGTTATACTTTATTTGTTCGTCTTAAATTCAACAAATAAAGAAAATAACAAAAAAGTCGAGTGCCGTGTATAGTCGGTGCCCCCCGTGATGTCATCTGTTGCAGGAAGAGTCGTCTAGCTGAGTCTGAAGGCAAACTGCGAATTCGCCGGAGCGTGCAGTGCATTAGTATTAGGGGTTACAACCGGTTCACAGGAGCCTCGACTACTGATGGGCACCGTGTTCTGGCTATGTTTAAAAAGGCCGTTACAGGGCCCCTTCAAACTAATTTGCAAACAAGACAATCATCGCTGCAGGCTGCCAGGTATATATCTGCGGCATCAGCGGGCAACTTTTCTGGACCCCTCGAGTTTTGTAGTTCGCCAGCGCTGCCTCCCACTCTCGGGCAGTGAACGTATGAGCGGCGCAAATCACATGAATGGCTCTTTGGATGCGCAGGCTGTCTGGTGCTGCGCTACAACCTCGAAGAGAACGAGTGGCGTCGCTGCAACATGATGCCGCTGCCTCGCTACGGCCATCGCTGCGTATTCCTCAACAATGAAATTTACGTGATTGGTGAGTGATGTCGAGTATGACAGCTGTGCTGCTACGGGATCATTACTTTCATTCCCATCTATACCCCCACCAGATTTCTGGGGGACTCCCAAATTTATTCCTACGCGCACCAACAACTCCTCTGTCTTCGCGTGCCACGATATGATTAATGGCATGTTTTCATAACAAAACACTGAGGCGCGCATAATGAGAGAAAAGAAATATTGTTCGCCTGTAGCTTTTCGCTAATGTGCTACTCGTGACGGCGTCGAAGGTCATTTCAACGATCCCTGAATCTTTGCATTAGTTCACACTAACAGCTTCTATACTATACATACAACCAAACGCATCTCTTTGTTTGTCGTTTTCTGTGTCCTTTTTCATCATTTCGATTTTTTTAACAAACAATGATGCCGCATGGATTCATCTACGTGCTTACCAGCACTGCACACAAGAGCCCGTGTACCTCGCGTGCTTTCCGTTATTTCACTGACTTGATCCGACGTGCGGCGCTTAAAGAGCTCTGAGAGCGAGGGCAATCGACCTAGCATCATCGCCGTGCCAGAATCCCAAGGGACCTCTTGCTTATAAAGTGGCGCGCTTGAGGCATAGTTTCTGCCCAGCCTTTCGCTGTTCCGTTTGTTTTAGGGGCGAGCTCCTTAGGGTCGAGGCTTCTCCGTTGTCGCGTCGTAGCCACGCTCGCTCTCAGCGCGTGCCTCCCGGCGCGCGATCTCTCTCTTCCATCTGCTGTCGTGAGAGAGAGCGAACGACGCGCGTTGACTATGGAAAGGCTCTTTCTTCGATGAACGCTTTACCATCTCGCAAGGAACGAGAACGCGCCCTCGCCCGCCCGCGAGAGACAACGCTGATGCAGGGGGCGTCTGCTAGCGAGTTTCTTGATTTAAAAAAATCACGCACCTCCACGAAGTGAACCATGGCGAGTGGGCGAAGCTGGGGATCGTTCTGCGTTACCGTAAATCATCCGTGACATTGCCCACTCATGCATGTAAATGAGTGACAACGCGTGTGTATATTTACACACGCGCTGTCATTTATGCTCCTGGTCTTTATGATTCCTGTGCTCCCACGTCGTACATAGTGCCGAGTTCCGGATTAATTTAGTTAACGCGCACGCTGCGAATCCTTATGGTTCAGCTCAAATCTCCCCCCGGCACTGCATTGCAGGTCAAGATCCAGTGCCTTTATATATGGGGTGGCCGGTGAACAGTTGTGCCGCGCGAGCAGTCTTTTTTTTTTTTTTTCAATCAAGAAACTCGCTAGCAGACGCTGCCTGCGTCAGCGTTCTCTCTCGCAAGCGAGGGCGCGTTCTCGTTAATTGCGAGCTGGTAAAGCGTTCATCGATTGAAGAAACAGCGTTTCCATAGTCAACGCGCGCCGTCAGCTTTCTCTCTCATGACAGCAGATGGAAGAGAGATCACGTGCCGAAAGCGAGCGCGAGCGTGGCTACGACGTGACAATGGACAAGCCTCGACCCGAAGGAGCTTCGCCCCTAAAAACCTAAATAAAAAAGTTCGACAATCCCTAAGTATATTCTTATGAGATGAGAACGCGAAGGCGTTTCTTTTGGCTAGATTGTCGTTGCGGAGGGATGCTGCAAACTTCTGGTGCCGAGTTGTAAAGAATGAGGCAATGTGGGAGGCCGGATTTTGTTTATTTGCATGATTTGATGCCATCAAAGTGGTGTCGACAGTTCACACGTCCCCGTCTATTTCATCGTCCATGCCCGGGCAGGTCTCGGGCATATTGAAGTAAGTACGACCGCCGCGGCGTTGTGGGCGGTGTCATTAGACAGTCACCGGTGTCGTCACACTCTTATCATTCCGGCGACGGCGTACTTGGGCCGGGGTGCATGGACACTACCATGGCCTTGTGGTCCGAGTAGTAGGTGGAGACATACATCACATCTCGCACAATGTATGGGTCGTTGGTGAATGCGAGATCGATGCACGTACACCTCTACCTCGTGATGGCCTCAGTGGGCGCCTTCAATTCGACATTGAACTCGGCACGCATGCTGGCGAGGAACGATCGGCTAGCTGGCGAGTTCGCGCGCCAATTGTTGCTACGGCGACGCAACGAAGCTGGGCACGCGCTTTCGCCAACCGAGAGAAGAAACGCGGCGACGCGGCCGCAAGTTGCTGCACCAGAGCCGAGCGCGCGCCGACTGCCTCTGCGGCGACTCAGCGGCGAGTGTTGGTGCCTGCGTCACTTCCGGTGGGACAGGTCACGTGCTTTGCGGGCACGGCTTTTGCGGACGGGAGCTGGGCGCGTGCTATCGCCAACCTAGCCAAGAAACGCTTTCGCCTTAAACCGACTGTTCGAGCGGCACAACCGTTCACCGGCCACCCCACATATACGGGCACTGGATCTTGACCTGCAATGCTGTGCTGGTGGGAGATTTCTCTTGTGCGTAGTGTAACCATAAGGATTCACAGCATGCGCGTTAACTAAATTAATCCGGAACTGGGCATGATCTACGACGTAGGAACGCAGGAATCTAATAAACACCAGGAGCATAAATGACAGCGCGTGTGTAAATATACACACGCGTTGTCACTCATTTACATGCATGAGTGGGCAATGTCACGGATGATTTACGGTAACGCAGAACGATCCCAAGCTTCGCCCACTCTCCATGGTTCACTTCGTGGAGATGCGTGTATTTTTGTGCAACGGACGCGCGAAACGAACGCTCGACGCACCTCGTCGAATGTGCGAACTGCACGCCGCAAGTGCAATACATCTTGCTTCGCAGGAGGCTTCGACAACCGAGACGCGACATACGGCCTGCGCATGTCGACCAGCTTCTGTTTCCGCTACCACAGCCAGACGGGTGAATGGAACGTAGTGGCGCCACTCCGACACGCTCGTGGTTACCACAACGTGGCCGTTCTGAACAACGCCATTTATGCCGTCGGCGGAGTCGACGCCAACGACCTGTGAGCGCGCACTTCTCTCTCGGCTTGTGTTGGCACATTCTTAAGATGCTGCTCTTTTTGTCTAAGCACACGTAATTGTAACTTGCCAGACTTTACCGGCGCAGAGGTATTTTGACAGGATGGTGGCGTTCAGGTAGTGGCCACCCCTCTGGCTCCTGGGTCGGGACTCCATGCTGGCGTTACCGAGGAGTCGTAGTGCGGAGGGCCTGCTTGTGATGGCACAGGATAGTCTGCGATAGCGCCGCATCTCGTACAGTGTTCGCTGAAGGCGTCGGGGTATATGTTGCTGTATTGCAGCGGATCTGGGATGGCATCTTTGTATATAGGCATCGCCACGGGGCGTTTTCCTGCTTGAACGCGTCCCAGTGGTTAAGAGTCAAGGTGACCCACATAAAATGACGCGTGGTCGGAAAGCGAGACGGCAGTGGTGCACACACGTGGGGCCGCACATAGCGAGGTATTTCTTTGCAGACTGTTGTCGAGCGTGGAGCGCTACGACCGCGAGGAAGACGCGTGGGTGGTGCTGGAGAAGGGACTGTACTGCGGACGCATGGGCATGGGAGTGGCCGCCTTCCAGGGCTGTCTCTGGGTGGTCGGCGGCATCGTGCAGATCGCCGGTCTGCAGACATGTTCCACGGCGTACGTGGAGATCTACAACCCGTCGACCGACCAGTACGTGCACCGCGAATCTCCTACTTTACTCTTCTTAGTTTCGCACATAACCTGTCCACGGGGGCCTCGCACCCGGCCCGAATATATTAATGCAAAGTCCTTATTACAAGCCGTATTCTTTTTATGTACATATACAGTATTTCCCTAGGCTAAACCTTGCGTAAGCAAACTTCAAAATTTTCATCACAGCAAAGACAGACACATACTGTTTTCCGCAAGGCTGCGTTTCTCATTCTATCACATCGACACGTGGAAAAAGATAGTAGAATTCCCAAATAAAGATTATTTCGAGTTATAAATGACGGTTGTGGATCGCTAACTTACCAAATTGTGGAGTTTTACGTGCCAAAAATACGATATGCTTGCGAGGCACGCTGTCACATATCGACTGCTAAATTGTTGGAAATTCCTAGAGTGACAGTTCCCTTCGTTCACCAGAACAACTTGGACTGAGATCGCTTGTACTTTACTGTCTCTTGAATTTCAAAGTAAGTTTCAAAAGGCTTGAAGCTACTGTACTGCAACAATTAAACTTGGAACATAATTTTGTACCCAAGCATGATGCAGTAACAGGTGCACAGAAAAGAAAGTCGTAGAGGCTGCTTGACCTGGCTTTGTGTCTCACTGGTAGCATGCGGCTTTAAAATGACGTCCTGGATGTCGCGATCAGCAAAACTAGAAGATCACGGACATTTTGAGACCAAACGCTGTACGAAATAGTAATTCGGGTAGAAATTATCGCGCATGAAAGGCTTTGAAAGTGTACGTTTAACGATGCGGAGCCGCCGCAACCGGGACCGCCAAGGGTCGCAGGTTCAAGCAACAAGTTCGAGGCCTTAGGCGAAAACGGTGACGATGTAGAAACAAAACCATAACGAAAACAATCCTTGAAACAGCGATAGAAGTCGGGGGTAAAACAGCAAAGCAAACAACAAGTAAGTTGTCCCAGTCTACCAAGGACTTAATAAAAAAAACGCCATCAAATGAAAGTGACTTCGCCAAAAGATAAGATTGAATTCGCAGAACTATCAAAATTGATCAGTAAAGCCAGGCAAAGAGATGTAAGAAACTTTAACACGAGAGAAATAGAGAAAGCAGTAGAAAAGGGCACCAGTATTAAATCGGTCAAAAAGAAACTGCACTTAGGGCAAAACAAAATGCGTGCGCTAAAAGATAAACGAGGTAACGTTATCAACAGTTTCAACGAAAAAGTAAAGGTAGCAGAAGATTTCTACTCTGAACTGTACAGTTCTCAGACAGACCATACAACCTTCATAGAAATAGGATCACAGGAGGACACTGAAATTCCATGTATAACCGCTGACGAAGTCGAAAAAGCTGCCAAAGGCATGTCCCGCGGTAAAGACTTGGTGAAGGTGGTATAACAGCCGACTTGATCAAAAACGAAGGAGATATTTTACTTGAAAAGCTTGCATCGCTCTTCAAGAAATGTGTCAAGACATGTAGTGTACCGCGCAGTTGGAAAAATGCTAATTATCCTTATCCACAAGAAAGGTGACATAAAGGAGTTAAAGAATTACAGACCGATTAGCCTACTCTCAGTAATATACCAGCTATTTACAAAAGTAATTTCTACGAGGATAAGAGAAACCCTCGACTTTAACCAACCGAGAGAACAAGCTGGTTTTAGGAAAGGTCACTCGACAATGGATCACAGCCACACTATCAACCTTGTAATTGAGAAGTACGCGGAATAAACAAACCTCTTTATATGGCGTTTATCGACTACGAGAAAGCATTTGACCCCATAGAAATACAAGCAGCTGTAGAAGCTCTACATCGACAAGGGGTACCTGGCGTATACGTGAAAACCATAAACAACATATACAAAGATCAATTGCACAGCCACACTACTCCTACATGAGAGAAGCAGAGAAATCCCGATCGGGAAAGGTGTGAGACAGGGAGATACGATATCCCCGATGTTATTCACTGCATGTTTAGAGGAAATCTTTAAGCGTCTAGACTGGGAAGACGAGGGAATTCGAATAGACGGAGAATATTGTCACAACGTGGAAAAACAAGACCGGACCACGATGGGACAAAAAGAACAAGGAACTGTATTATCAGAAAACCACAGGAAAACGCAGACGCCAAACTTCGTCTTCCTCTGAAAACCCGGTGGTCCTAGCTCGTGCTCCTACTTCGTTTTTCTCGGCTACCAAAGTACATTTTTCCAAAGTACAGTCGCGACATAGCCTCCCTTCCCAGAAAGCATCGTCCCGATGCTTTGTAGTATATAGCGGTACCACGATCTATACACGCCGGTGATCGAAGTAGCGAAGTCACTCAGATAAGTAGGGTTTCAGCCGGACCACGTGCACAACCTCCGGTGCATGCCGTTGACGACTTGTGCGGTGAACACCGTCGGGAACAACCTCATAATTAACATCGGTTAGGCGTCGAAGAACTTTATAAGGCCCGAAGTATCGCTTCAACAGTTTCTCGGAGAGGCCGCGGCGGCGAATGGGCGTCCAGACCCAAACTCTCTCTCCCGGCTCGTAGACGACTAGTCGATGACGACGATTGTAGCGGCTCGAATCGTACTCCTGTTGGCGACGAATGCGTATGCGCGCAAGTTGCCGGGCTTCTTCAGCACGCTGGGTAATATAGTCGGCATCCGTTTCGTCCATGTCACGTTCATGTGGCAGCATTGCGTCGAGCATTGTAGTGACTTCACGACCGTAGAGAAGACGGAAAGGTGACATTCGTGTCGTCTCTTGTTGGGCCGTGTTATAAGCGAATGTGACGTATGGCAAGATCTCGTCCCAGTTCTTGTGTTCCACATCCACATACATGCAAAGCATGTCGGCGAGTGTCTTATTGAGGCGCTCCGTCAGTCCATTCGTCTGTGGGTGGTACGCCGTCGTTCGGCGATGCGTTGTGCCACTAAGTCTTAAAACTGTTTCTAATAACTCGGCTGTAAATGCGGTACCCCTGTCGGTTATTACGATTGCTGGGGCGCCATGCCTTAGTACCACGTTTTCTACGAAAAATCTGGCAGTTTCACTTGCTGTGCCCCTCTCCAGAGCTTTGGTTTCGGCGTAGCGGGTCAGGTAGTCCGTTGCTACAATAATCCATTTACGACCTGAAGCGGAAGTCGGAAACGGGCCTAGGAGATCCATGCCGATCTGAGCAAATGGAGTTTCGGGCACGTCAAGGGGTTGGAGGTAGCCGACTGGTTTGCCTACAGGCATTTTTCGCCGCTGGCATTCTAGGCATGTGCGGACGTACTGCTGAACGGTCGCTGTGAGTCGTGGCCAGTAATATTTCTGTTTCACTCTGTATAGCGTTCGTGTATAGCCCAAGTGACCGGATGTTGCTTCATCGTGGCAGGCCTGCAATATTTCGCGTCGGAGAGGCGTTGGGACGACGAGCAAGTAGGTGTTTCCGTTTGGAGAGAAGTTTACCTTGTAAAGGACGTCGTTGCGTATGCAGAATGATGACAGTCCCCTCGCAAAGAGTCTCGGAACGGCAGAGGTCCGACCCTCCAGGAAGTTAATAATTGGCTCCAGTTCCGGGTCGTCGCGTTGTTGCTGTGCGATCGTAGTCGTGTTGACAACACCGACAAACGCTGTATCATCATCGTCCTCTTCATTTGACGGTTCCAGTGGTGCGCGAGAAAGGCAGTCTGCATCCGTGTGCCGCTTCCCCGATTTATAGACAATAGCCATGTCGAATTCTTGAAGTTTAAGGCTCCACCGCGCCAGCCGTCCTGAGGGATCTTTCAAGTTCATCAACCAACAAAGGGAGTGATGATCACTGACGACTTGAAAAGTGCGGCCGTACACATATGGGCGAAATTTCATAACCGCCCACACTACAGCAAGGCACTCTTTTTCCGTGGTGGAATAATTTTCTTCGGTACGGGAAAGGGTTCGGCTTGCGTAAGCAATTACTCGGTCGGAACCGTCTTGACGCTGCACTAGCACAGCTCCCAGGCCGACATTGCTGGCATCAGTGTGTATAGCTGTCGGCGCGTCGTCGTCAAAGTGTGCGAGGACCGGCGGCTTTTGAAGTCGTTGCCGCAGCTCGTGAAACGCTTTATGCTGTTCCTCGCCCCATTCGAATTGGACGTCTTCTCTGGTGAGTCGTGTCAACGGCGACGCAAGGCGGGAAAAGTTGTGAATGAAGCGTCGGTAGTAGGCACATAGTCCTAGAAATCGCCTGACGGCCTTTTTGTCACATGGTTGTGGAAAATTTGCAACGGCAGCTACCTTCCCGGGGTCGGGCCGTACCCCTTGACTGCTGACAACATGGCCTAGGAAAAGGAGCTCTTCGAAGCCAAAATGACACTTTTCCGGCTTGAGCGTAAGACCAGCAGATCGTATGGCTTGGAAAACCGCTCGCAGCCGCTTCAAGTGCTCGTCAAATGTTGCCGAAAACACGATCACATCGTCCAAATAGACCAAACACGTTTGCCACTTGAGGCCTGACAGTACGGTGTCCATTAACCGCTGGAATGTGGCAGGGGCGGAGCACAGACCGAAGGGAAGCACCTTAAATTCATAGAGGCCATCAGGTGTTACGAATGCTGTTTTCTCGCGATCTCTTTCATCAACTTCGATTTGCCAATATCCGCTCCTTAAATCCATCGACGAGAAATAACATGCATGCCGTAGCCGATCGAGGGAATCATCTATTCGAGGAAGCGGGTAAACGTCCTTTTTGGTTACTTGGTTGAGCTTGCGGTAGTCAACGCAAAAACGTAAGCTGCCATCCTTTTTCTTGACTAAGACTACCGGCGATGCCCATGGACTCTTCGACGGCTGTATAACGTCATCCTGAAGCATCTTTTGCACCTGATTTTCTATGGCCTCGCGTTCCCGCGGGGCTACACGGTACGGATTTTGTCGTATTGGCCGGGCCGTTTCATCTGTAATTATGCGATGTTTAGTCAACGTCGTCTGGCCGACTCTGGAGGAAGAAGAAAAACAGTCCTCAAACTCATGAATAAGCTCCAGGAGGCTTTCTTTCTGTGCAGGCAGCAAACTTGGACCAACGTCGATGGACAAAGGTACGGGGGGTTGGTCAACGGCATCACCTTTTTCCACAATCATGCAGTTTGTGACCTGAGCGAGCTCTTCTAGGTAAGCAACTGCCATACCTTTCTTGAGATGTCGGCGCTGAGGACTAAAGTTCGTTAGCAGGACTTGCGTGTGTCCCCGATTTATCTTGACGACGCCCCTTGCGACGGAGACACCATGGCTGAATAGCAGTTCTGGGATTTTTTCGGCAATGCTATCGGAACAACTGACTATGTCACATTCGACTGACACGAGAGCGCTTGACCGAGGTGGGATAGTCACGCCGTCATCAAAGACACGCAGAGGCCGAGGGTGCTGCTCTGTACAAGGTTCGACTAACTCTGGACTCATCCAAAATGTGACCGACCTATCAGGAATGTTTATAACGGCACCGTATTCACGCAGAAAGTCCATTCCCAAGATCAGGTCCTTGCAGCACTCCGGCAGAATCACAAAATCAGCAACGAAAGCAGAGCTACCGATGGTAACTCTAGCCGTGCATTTGCCTGTGGGTGTCATCAGCTGACCTCCGGCTGTCCTTATGTGGGGGCCCGTCCAAGTAGTCTTTACTTTCTTAAGACAGTCGGCGAGTTTCTTGCTTATAATTGAGAAATCGGCGCCAGTGTCTACTAGTGCCGTCACTGGGCGTCCGTCTATGCAAACAGGCAGGTCGGCGCTTACAATTTCCTTTGAAGTCGGCAACGTCATCTCGTCCGATCGTTCTGGCATCATTGGAGAAGTTGAGGTCGGCAACGTCGTCTCTTCCAGTCGTCCTTGCGGCATTAGGGGAGTTGTAGCATTTCGACTTGTGGCAACCTTCCCCCCAAAGGTCGCTCCTCTTAGTTTCCCCGGCGAGGGCTCGGGGATCTGCCACGGGTGGTACCGGCGTAACTGCGACGGTGTGGTGAGGAGCTCGGGGCAGGCGACGGCGTACGGGGCCGACGATGAGGTTCGGCAAACGGCTGTGCTGGTGCTGGCTCAGGGACATTGGCATCGCGTCGACTGTCAAAGAGAGCACGAGGGTAGGTGCTTGAAAAGGTCTGGTATCCGGAGTTGTAATGCGGGCAGAAACGGTAAACATGGCCGGCTTCTCCACAATGGAAGCAAAGCGGACGGCGGTCAGCGGTGCGCCACGTGTCCGTCCTGCGAAGAAGCGGTCGACTGATAGGCGTCCTTCGCGCCCAAGTTGCATGGGCCGGTGGAGGGTAGTACGGCGAGGTCTCGACGGGTATACTGGGCTGTTGGGTCGGCGGCAACTGAGGTGGGTCGGCGGCAAGTTGGGTCGGCGGTAAGTAGGTCGGCTGTGGGTGATACGTCGTCTCGCTATGAGGAGCAGGGAAAAATGTCTGCGGTACTGGTGCTGGATGACGGACTGCGGATGCGTAGTTTATGGACCGCTGGTCCGGTTGTAGTTGAGGCGAAGAAAATGCTTGCCTGATTTCTTCACGCACAACCTCAGCGACAGAAGCTACCACAGGATCTTTCGGAGGCACTACAAGGTTGCGCAGCTCCTCCCGAACGACTTCGCGGATGAGCTCACGTAGAGAAGGCTCACCGGTTGCAGTCAGTGCAGAAACGCTGGACGACGTAGTTGTTCTGTCGTACTGGCGGGACCGCTGATGAAGGGCTCGTTCAATTGTCGTCGCCTCCCTAATAAATTCCGCAACAGTAGTCGGCGGGTGACGAAGAAGGCCAGCAAACAGTTGCTCCTTCACTCCTCGCATCAAATGCCGGACTTTCTTCGCTTCAGGCATGTCGGGGTCCGCACGGCGAAAGAGGCGCGTCATATCCTCTGCAAACATGGCCACGGTCTCGTTTGGTTTTTGGATCCGCACTTCGATGAGTTGCTGAGCCAAGTCGCGACGATCGTTGTTAGAAAACGTATCGAGGAGCTGTTGCCGACATTCACTCCAGGTAGTTAGAGTCCCTTCCCGGTTCTCGTACCATGTACGAGCGCTGTCGGCCAGTGCGAAGTAGACGTGGGATAGCTTCTGATCTGGGGACCAGCGGTTCGCCTTGGCGACTCTCTCGTATTGATCGAGCCAATCCTCAACGTCCTCATAAATCTCGCCGTGAAATGTGTCGGGGATTCGCGGTTGCTCAATAGTCACCTGTGAAGCACCTTCGGTGGCCATTTCTGCAGGAGGATGAGGGCTCGTTGACAGGGCGAATTCCAAGGGGAAAATCTCGGGGCTCAAGCCTCGCTGTCGGCGACTGTAGCGGTGGACCGGTGTATCCACAGCAGGTACTGGTTGCGGGCTTGGACCTGGTAGTGCGGCTCCGCTGAGGAGTTCCGAGCATCAGGGGTTGAAGTCCAGCACCTCCACCAGTGTCACAACGTGGAAAAACAAGACCGGACCACGATGGACAAAAAGAACAAGGAACTGTATTATCAGAAAACCACAGGAAAACGCAGACGCCAAACTTCGTCTTCCTCTGAAACCCGGTGGTCCTAGCTCGTGCTCCTACTTCGTTTTTCTCGGCTACCAAAGTACATTTTCCAAAGTACAGTCGCGACAATATCTAAGCAATTTAAGATTTGCAGACGACATTGTGCTCTTTAGCAAAGATGGAGACGAACTACAAAACATGATTGATGACCTAAACAGGGAAAGTATTAAAATTGGGTTAAAAATGAATAGGCGAAAGACCAAAGTTATGGTCAGAGCCTAGCTAAGGAACTGATTTAAAATCACAATGACCCTTACAATGGTGTAAACATGATTTAAAATCACAATGACCCTTACAATGGTATACCTGGGATAGTTAATAACAGGGACCCCTTCCCATGAAAAATAAATTCTCCGTAGAATAAGGATGGGGTGGAGCGCATTCGGAAGGCATTACGAAATCATGAGTGGAAACTTACCGCTCTCACTAGAGCGGAAAGTATTCAACCACTGCATTCTCCCGGTACTAACGTACGGTGCAGAAACGTGGAGGATAACGAAAAAACTAGAGATGAAACTAAGGAGCACGCAACGTGCAATGGAAAAAAAGTGATAGGGGTAACACTAAGAGTAAAAAAACGAGCGGAATAGATCAGAGAACAGACAGGAGTAGCCGATATTATTATATCAATTAAAAGAAAGAAGTGGACCTGGGCAGGACATGTCATGAGGAGGAAAGATGAGGAGACAGTAAGAGCGACGGAATGGATACCAAGAGAGGGAAAACGCAGCAGAGCCAGGCAAAAGGTTAGATGGAGCGATGAAATTAAAGTTTGCGGGCACAAAGTGGAACCAACTCGCTCAGGATAGGGTGGATTGGAAATCGTTGGGAGAGGCCTTCGTACTGCAGTGGACCTAAACAGGCTGCTGATGATGATGAGCATGCGGCAGTCACTGCATAGACCAGCAGTTTTCCCAGGAATGGAAATTATGCGGTGTATGCGAATTTGTAGGGGGTCGCGGCAATGTAAACAACCAGATACTACGAATCTATGCAAATTAAAGGGCAACTCTGGCGATTGTTCCACCATGTTCTGATATCGCTGCTCTCCGATCGCACTGATAGCAGCACCAAAAATGACCGAATAAACGATGCGTTCAGACCGAAACGGGTAGATGCTTCGTGCAGCGTATGCGATGACGTCACAGCCTCCCCGCCAGCAGAAATATGTAGTGCCCGAAAAATGAACGCGGCGATGTCATCCGATCGGCGATACATTGAGTTATGCCAACTTTTCCGAGCCTCACAGCGTCAGTCAGAGCACTCAAGTGCCGTCGTTTTGCTCTTGACTGCCCGCCCTTCTAGGGACGTTCAAGGTAATGACGTCAGGGTGGCCCGCATGACAACCTGCTAAAAAGTTTAGCAACTGCCTGGCTTGGCATTCGTTACTGCAGTACCGATGAGATCATAAATTGAAAATTTCATTGAAACCTGTAGACCCTGAAAAATCGCCGGAGTTGCCCTTTAAGGTGTTAGCTGTCTTTAGAAGCCGAAGAGGCCTAAGTACACCCCCACCCTGGGCGGTTATTTCTATGGCATAAACGCATGCATGTGCAGGTAATATAGAGCCTATTTAAACAATGTAGGTTAAACAAAAGAATAGAGAGTTTTAGTTTGTCCGTAAACTTCCTTACGTTTGCGGATATCGGATTACCGTGCGTGTTTACGGTGGAAGTAGAACTGCTAGCGCCATCTATTCGCGGTTTGCTTAGCTACAATGAATTCGATTTTCTTTTCAGTAGCGTGAGCCTTTTCTTCGAAAGAGGTAATGAAAGTACTCAGAGACAATTATTATCTCACGTCCAACGCTTTACACTAGGAGTCAAGCAAAACGAGAAAGCCACAATAACATTAGCTTTTTGTGTGCCTGGTTAGGTTCCACATTATCAATTGTCTCCACCAACGCTGCTGGTCACGTACACTTTCCCGGTAAACCGGTATCCGTAAACGTGAAATTTACGGACAAACTAAAAACTAAAACTCTCTATTAATGTAGAAAAAAGCACCCTTACGCAGAACAGAATGCCCATATTAACGCAAAATCGCGCGTTTTTCGCAACTTCCAGAGGAAAGAATTCATATACGGACAACAAAGAACTGCTTTTCGGTGAAAGAAGACATTCGTGGAAATAAAAAAAAATATATCATTCACTCTAAAAACAAAGAGAGTGCTGGGCACTCACTTTGGGGGAGTACTTTCCTGTCCCCAATTTAACCACCCTTTTCCAGAGTAGATCAAGCCCATTTTATGCGGAGTACAGTAACCCCATGAGGCATGACCTTAGCACTCCACCTGACAGGGTACCGGTACTTTCGCCAAAACATAGTAGGACGTCTTCGAAAGGGATTCGAACACTCTTTTGAAGAGAGCTCTACTACCCCACCAAGTGAGGTGCTATAGTACTCACCAGAGGGAGTGGCAGAGACAAGAAAGAAAAGCAAACACTGCGTTATTTGAGCACGCTGCAATCAGCAGGCATTTAATTACATCAGACTGAACACAGAATATACAAGTTGACATGACACAAACGCACATACACGCCAATCACACAATCACAGCAAAGCAAACAACCCACAGCAAAGTTAAAATACACAGTCTTACACTGAAGTCCGGTATATATAACTCGTATACTTGACCTGCTATGTAGCGCCAGTGGTAAAATACTGTTCTGCGTAATTAAACAAAAAGTATGCATAGAACAGGTGTGCATTTAGCGTTGGCTCATAGGTAGCCGTTCGCCACACAGATGTGTTAATCTAAACACGCGGAACATACAAATGTCTTTTAGATTAACTCATTCCTATAGTTAGCTCGCATTCTGTTTTACGGGCAAAACGCGCGTTCGCTGTGCTGGTTCGCGAAGATGTAAAGTGCACCTGAGCAAGCAAGTACGAACATAACTGAATTTCATCAAGGCCAGCGAAGAAAAGCGGCACCCGGGTTCTCCGCTACCACCCGCTTCATTCCGCCAGCGTCCCCTTTCGAATCCGTCGTGCACGTCTTTACAGCAAACAGCCGCTGGCGGTCACAAAATACGTTTTCTTCGTTCTTCGTTATTGTGCACACAGATAAAATAAAGTCTCTGCATCAGAAGTGTCTAGGGTACTAGATGTACTTAGCAGACTTGCGAACGGGACTGAGCTCAGTCACGGTACTTTCTCCGTCGACGCGCTCATGGCCGTCACACAGCTCCATGCCGAAGTCGTAGCGAAGCCTTTTTTCTTTACATGTATAAGTTATATCCAGTGAGTCTTCCGAAACCAGCCTTCGACGAACAGAACAGCTTGATGTATATCGCTGAAAGTGTATTCCTCTTTGTTTCGCACATGTAAGCGAAGAATCCGAGGCGTGTAGGCTGGTGGGTTTCACCAGCACGGGTACGGTAGTTCGATCGGGGAAAAACACAGGAGAGGCAGCTCGCTATGGCTCCCGTCGGTTGAGGCTCGTAGTCGAGGAAGGCACCGTTCGTTAAACGTACACTGTACGCGTTTATATGCAAAAGCTTGTATGCCTGTACGTGGAAGTCGTATAGGAAGGCTGCTGCTAGTTGCATCGAAAAACACTTCACAAAGCGGCTGTTGTCTTGTTCAGTCGTCCGTTCCCGCCCCAGCCGACATGTTTGTGGCTGCGTATGCGAGCACCACATGGGTGGAGCGGGAGTGAAATTGAGTTTTACTCTCTTATGCCTCAAGAAATAGGGACATTTCACTCCATCCGACGTTTTGCTAGAGTAGAACGATGCCCTAAAGAGTAGCTGGGTCGTTTCACTCCTGCGAAACCGGCTCCAGTTTTTAGAGTGTTGAGCAGTCCCAGCTTAGTATGTATGCTTATAAAAAAAGCAGTAGCACACAACAAAATGTATTAATGATAGTAAATATCGATTGATGAGGGGACAGTTAAGTCAAGATGGCGTCACATGGAACAGCATTCGACTTTCATAGTTTGTTTTTGACGTTTGACATGCCTAGTATCTCTGCGACGTGCAATATAACTGCTTGTATTTAATATCAGCCTAGACTCGAGAACACTTAATATTTTCTGTTAAAAAATGTTTTAGCAAAATGATATTGTAGAATCTTTTCACTTGCATTATCTCGAATGAAAAAAAAAAGAGGAAAAACAGCACCTCTCTCTCCGTCCAGAGAACAGGTGCCTGTGCGTGCCTGGCTTCCTTTCCCGGTGCTTTTGCTGTGATTCTCTTAGAAAGTCCCAAGCACAGTGTCAGAACGTCCGTGACATTAATATTGTTCAGATACGTTCACGTCTAGCAAGCGTCGGTGCGTATAGTCTAGTGGTTATGACACTTGCCTTCGGAAGTATTGAATTCCAGCGCTGGGAACAAATGTTCCGCTATGTTCCTGTGCCCCCCCCCGATGAAGCGGTTGAAGAAACTACTGCACTTGTTTCTTTTTTTTTATTTTCCACGTCATAGACGGCGGTAGCGGTTCCACTTTTCTGGGACCAAATGGTTGTGGCGTGGCGACCGCAGCTATTCTAGTGCTGCTATCGCGCCGACATGGGCTAGGCAGACAGTGCCGCGAGTCTGTTTACCATGTACATGCTAACAAGCCCAAATAATTACCCTTGTAGAGAGTGCCAGCTTCGCTCGGATAAGAGGATCACTACTGCGCATCAAATAGAAAACTTAAACTAGCGTTAACAGCTTTTCGCAATAAGCATAGAATGTCGGTGTTACAGATGCTTATGTTGGACCGAAAACGCAGAATTCAAGAATGAAGCGCTTGAACGAGTTTCTATATGACGTGCCGTTATAATTCTGCCGACAGGTGCCTACCTGTAAAAGCATTCTCTTTCGTTCGTTTTTCTCTCCATGCAGGTGCGGTAGTTTAGGTGTCCGTCGTCAGTTTTGGGCATTGCGAACAAAAAAAAGAAGACAGCAAAGCGAACTTTTCATGATTCCTGGATCGCAGGTGGACGTACGCGGCCAACTACCTGCCCTCGCCGCGCACGTGTGTGTCGCTGCTGAACGTGAACGATGTGGAACTGTATTGTTTCGGCGGCATCTTCTACAACTGCGTGGGGCCTACGCGCAAGCTGCTCACCATCGACGACATCCTCGTCTATTCGGACAGCAAGAAAGTCTGGCGCCAGGTGGCATGCATGCCGGCTCCCCGGCACAATGCCCACGTCCTCCAATACGGTAAGACTCAATACGCATCGCGTTATAAAAACATGCAGAAACTCAGTGCTGGGTGTTTTCATCAAGCTCGGCGTACTTGTGGGTGTTGGGCCGATACATTCGTAGGAAACACGTCAAGCGCTTCGGCCGGTACCTTAGCAAGACCACTGAACAGCAGCGCGCTGGTTATATACTTTAGGTGTCGCTTACCGTCACCGTCTTATGAGCGCGCGAAATTCATAGGCGATATTCGATATTTTGTTGGTTTTGTGAAGAACAATACAAAAGAAAGAGAAATAGCGCTGTAAGAATTTAAGCGTTCCTTTTTCCTTCTTCTTTGTTTCTTTTTGGTTGACCAGGCGCCACTTTGAACTGTCAGTGCGGTCAGGCCGAGCGTTGGACGAAATGGGTGGACGGTAAACTAGAACGGTGGGAGGCATTTACGCTGCATTTTGCCGAGGCATTTTGTGACATGAAAGCATTCTTCAAAAATTATGTTGTGAGGTCTTACGCACCAAAACCGCGGTATCGTGGTCGTTGTATCCCGGATTAAATGTGAACACCTTGGCTTCCTTTAACGTGCACCATACTTTAGTCGTGTTTGTGAATTTCGCCCCTTTCAAAATACGGCTGCCGACGGAGATAGAACCTATATATATATAGAGAGAGAGAGCACAACAGAGCCATGTCTCGGCGACGGATGTACCCCGACGGACCTCTAATGGAATGAAACTGATGCAGCCTTGTTTCTATCGCTTTTGCTGATGTATATTATAGTTCTACACTAAAGTCATGTGCGTGAATTTATGGGGCGATAAGTGGGAAACACCTTCAGCCATTACACAGCATTACACGCACGCAAAGAAGGAAGACTGTAGGCAGGTGACACAACATGCGATCTTGCTTTCTTGGCGTTGCAACCACTGCCAATTTTGCGTGCTGTGAAACCGCACAGCTGCGTCTGAATGCAACATCGATACCTTCTAAAGTGGCTAGCATGCGACGGTCGACTTGTCGCTGGATTCTCGCACGCCGACTACAAATCCTGCGAAAGTGATCCCCATAATGCACGTCACCTCACTTGAGCTTCTTTCGCAGAGAACCAGGCGTACATCGTCGGAGGCCAAGACGTGGAGAAGCCCGACCATCCGCTGACCAGCGTCATCAAGACGCCCGTGCCCACCGACAAGTTCAGCTGGAGCCCTCTAAAGGACGTTCCGCTGCCAATCTCGGCGTATGCGGCGGTGGTACTGCCACCCATCGAGGAACCACCGGAGAGATCGAGTCACGATTGAACGACGAGCAGCTGCTCGTGAGAGGGATCGCCCACGGAGCCTTTACGCAGCCTGAATGCAGCGGAGAACATGAGAGAACAAATTATGCTATTAAATTGTTTGTTTTCGTTCACTCGTGCATCAGACCTCCTACAGCTGACCACTCACACAGGTGTCATTAAAAAGAGCACGAACGCGCAAATAGTGATGACTGTTCGCGAATTGGCCTTCATAGTTCTTTTGAGATGGAAGCGAGTACGAAAGGAATAATTATATATATATATATATATATATATATATATATATATATATATATATATATATATATATATATATATATCAGCTAAAAGACGATGATGATGATTTTATATACAGTAACTTTCATTCTATGCGACCTCCTACATCTCCTGTTTTCCAATGCGAAGCACTTAATTCGACCGCACCTATCGACATGTCCTGCGTCTCGATGCTCGTGGTCGTCTCGCTCACTTGGTAGGGCATGAATTCATGACAAATATGAATGGTGGATGTTAACAACAGTTCAGCAAAGCATGTTTCTGGATGAGTCGCTTGTACAGTGCACTGCGGAAAAGAAAACACGGACACGTAGGCAGCAAGGACGGTCACCGACTCGCGACTGATTTTTTTGCCAAAATACAACCACCGGTCGTATTTTTTTTACGACGTTGACATCCCGGAGTTGCATCAGCCTTCAACCTCTGCAGAGGCTTCTCCGCCGCAGCGACCACGACTGACGTAGGGAAACCAGCCTTCATCAACCTAGCAGGCCCTCGAAGCGGCGACAGAGGATGTTGGCTCGCCGAAGCCAGCGAAGTCACGTGACGCCGCCTCTTGGTTTTTTTTTTCCTTCCTCCATGGTAACTTTCCTTAGTTACTGAGGCGCAGCGCCGCGCCTTCCCCTAGTGGGCGCTGGGAGAAAAATCCACGCATATCCACGGAGTGAATGATGATGAGTGGACGAAGCTCCGGAGGTTCATCGTTCTCTCGCGTTTCTGCTTCCTCGTCTTCGTCACCGAATTTTTACCTCTTCGTTGCTCTCGTCTTCTCAATCGGTCTTCGTTTCATCGTAATTTCGGCAACTCCTTATTTTTTATTATAATTCCTTTTTTATTCGTAGCCGTCGTCGTCGTCTTCATATTGCGCTTATTTTCCTCTTCTTCTTCCACTTCTTGGTCGTCTCGTTCTCGTTCTTCTGCTTCTTCCTCGTTAATGTCTCCTTCCTCGTGCTCCTCGTAGGTGGCTACGACGGACAACTACGGCAGACAAGCCTACGCCTTAAGGAGCTTCGCCCCGAAAAAGAGGGAGAACGAGCCCCTATCGCGACCGTCTCCGTCCTACGCAGTGGTGCCAGCCCTAGAGATTTATCCCTACATCTAGAGTTTTTAAAGGCCAACTCCGGCGATTTTCCTGACCATGTCAAAGTAGTTGCATTTTTAGCTTCTAGAGACCCCCCTGTCATCCGTATGACAGCATAATTGCCCCTAGAACTAGAAAATAATTTTAAATAAGCAAGAAAACGTGAAAACGAAACCGAAAACTCCTCCGAGCAGCCAAGCCGTGCCCCTTCGAGTGACGTCGCAAGTGTCTAGTCAGTGGGAGGGTGCGCAAGGCATGCCGGTCGCGACACCGCGAAGCTCGAAAGCGCTGAAGAGCAGACGCTCAGCGCGTCCAATTGTCGCGCCGGATAGCACTGATCCACCGCTCGCGAAGTGCATCGTCGCGAGGAAAGTTGTGATAACTAACTTTCCTTAGTTGCTGCGCGTTGTGAGTGGTTTCTGCAGCCAACAACGCAACAGCACTTGCCACCCGACATCACTTTACGATCCACACGGCAGCAACTTGTAAAGGCCAGTCCCCACTAGCGGCAAAAACGCGCGCAGCGAGATTCGTGAAAAGCGGCAGCAACGCGCGGCAGATGCTCGAATGGGTCGAGACCCATTCTTTCGCGGTTGCCGCGAAACAAGCACCAATCAGAAGCGAGCCGCGGAGGCGTGCCGACGGTTGGATGGATGGATATTAGGAGCGTCCCCTTTATAACGGGGCGGTAGCCGGGCCACCAAGCTCTAGCTTTATTTCTTTTTCCTCTACGAACATTTATTTTCCCGAATCACACATATTTTCCCAATTAATTTTTCTCCTCGTCTACCTATTTTATCTATTATTGTTCCGCTGTGATGTAACAATCTTACCCGAAGTACCTTGCGCTTCTGTTTGCTCCATACTTTTGCGCCACCAGTACTCTAAGCGCCTTTTACTTACCTCTGTCGCCGACATGTTCAGCTTTCCCATGTTACTCCTGAAACCCATGGCCTCCTGTAGGGTAGTGTCCACAGCTACACCTGGGTGGACATCTGTACATTCAATCAAAATATGATCTGTCCTTTCCCTAGCTTCTCCACAGCACGTACATGTGTCCCCCTTCTTTATTGAATTTCGCTCTGTAACTTCGGGTTCTCAGGCAACCGGACCTTGCCTCAAACAGTAAAGCGCTTCCCTTTGAATTAGCGTAAAATTTTTCTCTCTTGATTTCGTCTTTCCCTTTTCTGTAGTTGTTCAATGCCGGCTTCTTCTCCATTCCTGCTATCCAATCCGACTTCCCCGCCGCTCTTTTTTTTACACGGTGGTGCAGACGCGTGGCGCCATCTATCCGTCAAGCGTCGAACCATAACACACAGCCTCTGAGAATGGAAAGTTACATGGCCGTCGTAAAATCTCAGAGGCCATGCCCAGACCTATATACAGTTTTCTTTAAGCCTACCCATACCGAGACGCCGAGCAAGAAGTGTCCTAGCAGTAGCAGTTTTTTGATAGCGTGACCAGCAGTAGCGCTAGAAAGACATACATGGTCGACGAAATCGTCTGATTAGAGCTCACGTTTTCGCGAGACCTTTCGAATGGAACAACACCAGGTCGTTCTTGGCTGCCTCGTCGCTGCTTGCCGCAAAACGCGAGTGGGGACTTGTTGACGCGTGCGTGCCGCGGAAGCGCTCGCCGCGCGCGTTTTTGCCGCTAGTGGGAACCGGCCATAACGCCAGGCACTAGCGCACAATCGTGCACTTGTCCGCGTTCTCGTCGCTGCCGGGCTGGCGTCTGCACAATCCCGGCATTCTCCGCGTTGGACACTTGTAGCGTCATACCCAAGGTGGCCTGTAACTGAAGGGGTGGTAAGGTAGGGCGTTCGAGTCAATTAATTAAATTCATTTGTAAGGAATATGTGCGACTCTCGAGCCTCAGTTTCTCAGGGTATGATGTAAGTACACAGAGTAACGTACCCAGTGAATTTCATCAGCACCCGTTGACATGAAAAAATCGCCGGAGTTGGCCTTTAAGAGTCAATAGGGGATTTGGCGTCTTTGTCCTAAAATAAGTATTATTATGAGGCCCTGGAAATGCTTGCTGTGGCCTAAGACAACAATTTTTCAATAAATAAGCCCATGTAACGATAGTTCGTGCTGCTTTCTATTTCTCACTTTAAGGGGCCCTGCGACACAAATTGAGCAGGCCGTTTTATCACTGATTCTAGAACTGTTGCACGCGGGGATGTCGCAGAGAGAGTAGAAACGCCGAAAGCAAAGTGGCTATAATTTTATTTCAGCGAACAAACCGCCCAAAATCGCCTCCTGTTTGAACTGAGGCGACACACAACGGAGATTTTTGTTACAGGAAGTGACATGGAGTGACGACATTGGCGGGGCCAGGCGGGGCGTTCTGATTGGCTTGACGCTCCAGGGTGCTTGTTACACATGTGTGGTGTCTGCTTGGTGAGGCTTTTCAGTACCAAAAATATACTTGAATAGTTTTTATGCTCCGTAAGAAAGAAAGCAAGTATGTCACATTACTTGAAAAACGACACTAGGCGCGCTGTGAAATGGTTTGCGCGTCCATATGGCACGTCCACTAAGAACACAGCGATTCTAACAGCGAGTTCGACGCGTGCCGCCATATTTTGGACTGCGCGTCACGCCATCTATTGCAGGCGCGGCGAAACAACGCGCTGAGCTACCACACGCTCCCGGCGTCTTCCGGTGTCGCTCTATAAGACGCGCGTTGCTATTGGGCGCGACCATTGACGTCAGCGGGAGAGCGAACTGGTGTTTTAGGGGCGAAGCTCCTTAAGGCGTGGGTCGTGCGTCCCTAGTAGTAGGTAGCCACCGGCGCGTGCCTGCCGGGAGGCACACACGCGCCCAGGGCGAGCTCCCGGCACGCGCTCGCCCGCGAGAGACAACGTTGGCGCAGGCAGCGTCTCCTAGCGAGTTTCTTGATTGAGAAATACCGACTGCTCGCGTTGGAGAAGCGTTCACCGGCAACCCATATATATATATATATATATATATATATATATATATATATATATATATATATATATATATATATATATATATATATATATATATATATATAAAATGAAAGATGCGAGATGTTATAATAGTTTGATGACATTTACTCAAGTGTTTCACATTTAATTGTGGGGCGAATTCCACGGATGAGTTTCACGGTTTACCGATGATTCCTTCCGGAGCTTCGCCCAACTCATCATCATTCACCCCGTGAATATGCTGTGATTTTTTTTATGCTGTCTGCTCCGTGTTTTGAATTTCGAGGACTAATAACTCCAATTCTAGCTCACCGATTTGCACAATTCTTTTTGCGTTCATCTCAGCATTCAATACTGCACACACTGCAGTACTGCAGACGGCAGTTGAAAAAGTGTCGCAGGGCCCCTTTAAGGGGGTATGGTAAGGTAAACGGTATATGTCAGTTTTAACGTAATATTTCAGAAACACTTGCAAGTATTGCCGTAAAATTTCATGTGCTCACAAAAGGTGCGACTGCATACACGTGACACCCGTTTTATGTGCCTAAGTTGCTTACGCTTCCTGTGGCCCGCTCGCAGATTTTAAGGTGTGTTTATTTATTCAGTGTACCTTTTCTCAGCAAACACCATAAGGAATGCAATGATACGAAGCCGCGCAATTTTAAATATCAATAGGTTATATCTAAACTAAAAATATAGAACATCCTCTTAGGAGTTCTTGCGAAAAAAAAATTATTGCATGCACAGAGCCACAGGAAGTGCGCATTGCTGTGTGATTTTTTTTCCTCTTTATCTTTCGAACAATAAGTAGTTATTTCAGTTCGGATTACTCTCAACGTATAGTAGCACATGATCGCAAAGTTTCATTGCGACCAATTTATTACTTTTTGAGAAAATGTAGACTGAGTTCGAGAAATTCATAAAGAAACGCAATTTGAGAAAAGCGAAGTGCATACTGCTTATGGCTGATCTAAGTGCCCTAGGAGGATACAAATTAGCGCTGACTTTTTTGGTGCCCTCTCCAGAACCCTTCTTCGGCAGCTTTTGCCATGTTCACGACGGCCGTGGAACGACGCAAACTTTGTTGGCGGTGGTTGAGCACTGCACACATGGTGCGACCAGATGATGTCAGTCCTGTTCCGCAGGTGCGAAGGGCATGAACGAACCTTTGCTTTACTTCAAATACGTTGCCGACAGTGCGCCTGCAAGTGGAGTTTATGGAGCATGCCAAACCACTTCGTCTGTCTGTAGCTTCTTCCAAATGTATTTCTCCTTTGTTGCACTTTTTACAGACAATATCTTGCGAGAAGCTGCGGAGAAAGATCCAAGTCGATTAGACGGTAGCCTGTCGTACTCGCGCCTTCTACATCGAAGGTTCCAACGCCGATTCTCTCACCAAGTTTTGTGTGGCTAGCGATTCGCCGAGCCGGTTTCTCATTGCTACATTTTACAGTGAAGCGATTACCTTTGAAATTTCTCTTTTTGCTCCATTTGCTGGATGCCCCGCCACGGTGGTATAGTGGCTATGGTACCCGGCTGCTCATCCAAGGGTCGCGGGATCGAAACCCGGCTGCATTTCGATGGAGGCGAAATGATGAGGCCCGTGTGCTGTGCGATGTCAGTGCTCCTTAAAGAACCCCAGGTGGTCAAAATTCCTAGAGACCTCCACTACGGCGTCTCTCATAAACAGAGCTCGTTTTGGGACGTTAAACCGCACAAATCAATCAGTCCATTTGCTGGATGATCGTGCCATCTCTTGGCGAAATAACATGTTTGAAAAGCTCGGTAGGGGCGACCGCAATCGGGCTGATGAGAACGAAAGCATACAAATACAGAGAAAACACGCTACAATAGCAGGTCTCTTATAAAAGTATATTCAACGATAGTTATGTAATAATATACATACGTGCAGTACCCATAAAACAAAAAACCGCTCATAAATAAACTGCGAAAATCAACCGTACACAGACCTAGGGAGCCTACATGCAGTCATGTAGGCTCCTTACACAAACCGTCCTTCTAGCGCCCTCCGCCATTTTTAAACGCCAGGGTGCGCGGCGCAATTTGGCGCGGCATTTAAACCGCTTTCCGCGGCCGCTCGACGTCGCGCTTCCGCGGGTTTGTTCTTTATAATGCAGTGGATTTTTCGGTGTAAAAATTGCAAGTTTGAAGTTTGAGGTTTCTTTCTGACGCAAATTAATCCCCGATTGAGTAAATTTACGCTTACAATGGGCCAATCTTCAAAGCAGAGCCTGTTTCCAGAGCACTCGAAAGGTCGGAAGCGACCTCGGGTCGTATGGTATAAACATTGGCGGGGGCCATTTCACCGAAGCGGCTCGCTTCCCATTCCGCTTCACTTCGAGGCTTCGCGAAAACTAATCGTATGTGTAATAATGCACGACATATGAGCAGGAATGTTAGCCGTGTTCACAAAAATGAGCAGTGTGTGACGAGCGCACGATTGATCGCGAACGACGAAGCATCGGCCCAGCTAGGCCGACGAAGCTGCCGACGAAACATCATGCGGATGTTTACTCCATAATCTACGACGACGACCCGCACACTGCCAGAAAGAAAACCGCCCGGTGGTTTTCAGGGGCTTGTAAAACGACGAGCCTCATCTGCTAGTTGAGTCCGCGAGCTCGGCTGGAGCAGGCGACGGAGCTCGACGCTCTTTTTAAATGCGGAGCATTTCTTAGTCGCACGATGTTGCGCTTCGGCGTCGGCGGCTGGCGGCGCCGTCGACACCCCCACTGCGCATGCTCGGCTCGTGCCGGCCCCCCGGGCGTTCAGCAAGCCGAGCATGTGCAGTGTGGGTGCGGACCTCTCCCCCGTACTCCTCTCCCTCGAACGCGGCGGCGTGTATATAAGCGGCGGAGCGCGCGTTCGGAATTCAGTCAAGGGCGTCTTTGCGGACCTATCCCCCGTACTCCTTTCCCTCGAATGCACGAGAAGCAGCGGCGAAACGTGAGCGGCGAGCTTTAAGGCCCCAGGTACGTGAGCGAGAAGCGGCGTGCAAACGTCGTCAACGAGACGCGGCTCCGGATGCAAGCGCCTTCATTCAATAAATAAGAATAATAAAGACGAAATAACAAATAAACCATGCCCAATTACGCAACATTCACGCGATACCCCTGCCACTCTGCGACGCATTTACTCGAGTTCTCCCCGTGGGAAGATGCGGGCGGCATTTTTTGTTTGTTTGTTTTTTCGTTTATTTTCCCGTGATGCACAGCGCCGACGCGCGGTTGCTCGCGGGAAATTTAGGAAAGGTCCACTCTTGAGAAGGGGAAACAGCACTTGCTCGGGCGGCAGAACGCAAGCCTCCGAGGCAGCCGCGCGGCAGCATTCTCGTGCCGCGAGAGCAATCGCTCCGTGCGCGATTTCTCTCGGCGCGCCGCCGGGGAGGAGACCAATCAGAGCCTTCCTGTACGAGACGTGTGCGTCCATCGTGCAGTCGCCGCGCGCGTTTTTCCGCTAGTGTGCACGGGCCTGCGCGCCGCCGGCGGAGAAACGCTTCGGGCCTATAATCGCACATCCCGCACTCCGTTGCGCGCGCGTGCGGAGGGAGTGCTGGAAAGTGAAAACTGCCGTCAAAGGGCAAAATATCGCGAAATATCGAACTTGGTGGGGCTTGCGTGGCCCCACCGACTTCAATAATTCGCCATTCGTTCCGTACGTTTGACAGCCGTTTTCACCCTTCCGCACGCGTGCGGAACGGAGTGCGGGCTGTGCGAGAACAGGCCCTTCGACGGCGACACAGTCACACTGCTAGCGGCGAACCGCGGCGGCAGCCCCGCGAAATCCCGCCTCCTGCGGGCGAACGAGCGCGAGACGCAAGCGAACCACCGCACGGGTACGAAACGAGCCTCCGGGCGGGTCCGCATGACTCCGCGATGGGCGCGTACGTCACGGGCGGGGACGCTCTGATTGGTCTCCTCCACGGCGGCGCGCGGCGAGAAGTCGCGCACGGAGCGATCCCTCTCGCGGCTAAGGTCCCTAGGGTATCTAGGGAACTTAACCCCCATAACATGTAACTCTGTGGGGGGTTAACGAGAGGGAAGGGTGTCAAGGGCTCATTAACTTGTAAAAAACAAGTTACAACAACAAGTTACAACTAACATTGAAGCCTAGGAAAGCATAGGAGAAGTAATTCCAATTCGTAATAGATGGATGGATGGATGGATGCTATGAGCTTCCCCTTTGTAACGGGGCGGTGACATGTGCGCCACCAGGCTCGTAAGAAGATTTAAGAACTTTTTTTTTCTCTCTTTTAATTTTCCTCATGCCCTTTAAATTTACTTCAATCGAATCGATCATGCCATATCAAAAACGGAATTTCATAGCCCAGTTCCCTGCCCCTTATGGCAGAAATTCCATATTTTTCCCTATAATTATTTTTGTCCGTTCTCTCTAGTTTTCTGCCACCAGTATTCTAACCGTCTCTTACTTATTTCAATCGCGGCTATGTTCAGCTTCCCGTTGTTCGCCCTAAAACCCAAGGCTTCATGTAGGGTGGTGCCCAAACGTACACCTGGGTGGATATTTCCGCATTCAATCAGAACATGCTCTGTCGTTTCCCTATCTTCCTCACAGCATGTGCATTTTTCTTCTTCTTTACTGAATTTCGCTTTATAAACACGCGTTCTAAGGCAGCCCGATCTCGCTTCAAACAATAGAGCGCTTCCTCTTGAATTTTCGTAAAATGCCTCCCTCTTTATTTCGTTTTTGCCCTCTCGGTAGTTATTCAGAGTCGGTTTTTTTTCCATCGCTGTCCTCCAGTAAATCTTCTCCGCCTCTCTGACTTTACCCTTTACGCTCTTTGTTGTCAGTTCTCTCAGAGCCGTATATTTACTGGTGAGCCTCCTAGTTCTCTTTCTCCACTGCGTGTCAACGCTCTTTCTATATAAATAGCGGAACACCTTCACTGCCCACCTAACCTCTTTCATATTCCTTAGCCTTTCTTCAAACCTTATTTTGCTCTGCGCTTCCCTTGCCTCAAAACTCGCCCATCCCATATCGCCCTTTACAGCCTCGTTAGTAGTTTTCCCGTGAGCACCCAACGCGAGGCGTCCCACAGTTCTTTTATTCACATCCATTCCCAATTGTATCTCTGGTCTCATGTACACCACTGAGTTCCCAAATGTAAGCCCCGGTACCATTACCCCTTTCCACAGACCCCTAAGCACCTCGTACCTATTGTGTCCCCATAACGCTCTGTGCTTCATTATTCCTGCGTTCCTCTTTCCCTTTGCTGCCAAGGCTTTTTCCTGTACCTTCATGTATCTATCACCCTCATTTACCCATACGCCAAGGTACTTGTATTCGCTTACTCTCGGTATTTCTTGGCCCTGTATGGATACCGCCTGGTCGTTGGGATCATTGAATACCATCAATCCGCATTTTGTTACACTAAATCCTAGTCCTAGATCCTCGCCTTCCTTCCCGCATATATTCACCAGCCGTTGTATATCATCTCGACTGTCCGCGAATAAGACAATATCATCAGCATAAAATAAACCCGGAAGCATCTGCTCAATCATCACCCCGCCCTGTTTGTGTGACAGATTAAAACCAATGTGGCTATCTCCTAGCGCTTTTTCCATTCTAACCATGTACAGCATGAATAACAGCGGCGACAAAGGACATCCCTGTCTCAGCCCCTTGCTAATATCAACGTTCTCTCTGCTACTTATTCCTTCCCATTCTATGCAAACTGTATTTTCTCGATATATTTCCCTCAAAAGCTGTACACAATCGTCGCCTATGCCCATTCCTTCCAAAATTTCCCACAATATTTCCTGATTAACATTGTCATACGCCCCAGTGATGTCTAGAAAAGCGACATACAACGGCCTCCTTTCTATTTTAGATATTTCTACCCTTTTCGGAATACAGCGCCACCTATTGAGAAGGATGGGGACTATGAGACGGCCGCCATCAGTTGGTCGGACTCGCGGGCGCTACACGTAGAGAACCGGCGAACGGCACCCCTAGCTCGCCGCAAAATCCTATCGCTTGTGGATTCGGTGACACGCCTGTGCATTGCTGCGTGCCGCTTTGCAAACAGCGAGGAGTATTAGGCGATGACGGCTCGAAAGCAAGTCTGCGTTTATACATTTCGTTAGCTTCCTATGTGTTACTTTTGCTAGCGCGCGTCTTACGTCGCTTTTGTCGACTTGCAGGTGTCGTTCTTCGCCTTCCCAAAGGACCCGCTTCTGAAAAAGAGATGGCTTGTTGCAATCAAACGCGACGAAGGAAAGTTGTTTGCCGTGACGAAGCACACAAAAGTGTGCTCGACACATTTCGCCAGCGACGACTACTTGCCGAATGTAGTCGGCGGTCGGCGTTATCTTCGTGTTGACGCCGTACCGAGCGTGTTTGCGTTGGGAAAACCCCAGCATCCAGCTAGAAGAAAGCCGAGGGACCGACAGCAGTGCGTCTCGCGAGCGCAACGGCTGTCCGCCATCGGTCAGGCTGGCAGCTCCGAGCTTGCGTTGGGAACAACGCTTTCTCCCGGTGGCGATGTCGCCGTGTCGCGGGACTGCGCGACAGCAGATGAGGTTCTGGACGCCACATTGTGCAGTGATAGTGCTTCAGCGCCAACCGGACTTTCAAGAGCGCCAGGAAGTGTGTGGACGCACATGTGCAGCCACAGTGGTCAATCTGGAGGAGCAGCTGTCTGAGCACCAAGCCAAGTGGAAAGCGATTTAGAAGGCAGGACCGAAGAGGTGAAGTGTGCGAGTGCCAGTGCAGCGAGAGTGCCCGAGCTCGAAATGCAGCTATCTCTGCTTCAAGTCCACGTTCAACAGCTAAAGAGCGACTTGGAAGCTAGAACCAAGGAGGTGAAGTCAGCAAAAGATGCGCTTTATAAAGCTCAAAGAGAGTGCGAAATAGTCGCTATGGAAAACAAAAAACTTGATCAACATAAAAGCAGGCGATTTTCAATCGAATGTTTCATGGACAGCCCTGAGGACATAAGCTTCTACACTGGGCTTCCCAACTTTGAATCATTCATGAGCTTTCTGCGTTTGATAGACCCCGGTGAGAATGCAGAAAATATAAGAGTATGGTCTAGGAGCTACTCAGGTAGGCTAAGTAATGCAGGAAGGCCACACATGTTGACAGCCGAGGACCAGCTTTTTCTTGTTCTTGTGAGGCTGCGCCTCGGTCTCTTCGAAAGGGACCTAGCATACATGTTCAAGCTGTCAGTTGCTACAGTTTCAAGAATATGCATCACATGGATCAGCTTCATTTATTTGCAAGTTGGCCAGATGGACCTATGGGTGAGCAGAGAGGCGGTTGACAGAACTATGCCAGCCATTTTTAAAAAGCGATACCCAACAACAAGGGCCATTATTGACACAACAGAACTGAGATGCGAAGTACCAATTTCCCTGGTTCTTCAGTCAGCTACATACTCAACCTACAAACCAAATAATACAATGAAGGGTTTGGTTGTCGTTGCACCCGTCGGCGCGATCACGTTTTTGTCAAAGCTATTTACAGGGTCAGTGTCAGACAAAGAGCTTGTCGAAAAAAGTGGTTTTTTAAACCTACAGTTTCAGCCTGGCGACTCGGTAATGGCCGACAAGGGCTTCAAGATACAGGACCTGCTCAGCGCAAAAGGAGTTGCTTTGAACATTTCCCCTTTCCTGCAGAGGCAGCGCCTGACGGAAGAAGAAGTTAGAGCAACAGAAGAAATTGCAAGCCTCAGAATACATGTCGAGCGACGCATTCAACGAATTAAGGCCTTCCGCATTTTTGATAGGCCTATTCCACTGTCTATTGCACCAATCATCAGTGAAATTTGGGCATTGTGTGCATTCTTAAGCAATTTCCAAAGTCCTTTAATAGCAACGTAGGGTTTGCAGTAGCAACAGTCTTGCTGCAGTCATGTACGTGTCGTGTCAGTTCAGTGTAACATTGCAGGGACAACCAAGATGGCTCAGTGAAAGCCACGACTTTTACTCAAGTTGCAAGAACACAAGGCTCTGTAGTATCAATTTTATTGACACATCAACAGTTCAAAAATCATCCTGTGCACTGCATCATAGGTCAGCAAACTCACTCATGAGTCGACTCATTCAGACTCAGATCGAGCTTTGAGTATGAGTGAGTCCGGTAGAGGAAAATTTCGGTGAATCCGAGTTCCAGTGAGCTTTCACAGCATGAGTGCGTCTGAGTGAGTTAAAAAATTTTGCCGACCTATGCAGTGCATGACTTTTGTGCCAAGTACGGCAGAAGTGTCGAGAAATAAAAGCTGTCCAACTTCATTCTGCATTTCTTCCACTCAGATTCATTGAATCGAATTCTTTCGACAACCAGAAATTGTGGAGCATACACAACAAAGTCGCCCCAAGTCACCCCTGCAATTGCCATCTGCCCAAGCACCTGATAATAGTAACAGTGGGTGCGGTTTAGCCTATATGTGCCATTATTGTCCTTTATAAGGCATGAGCCTCGAATACATGGTTCTTTAAGGTCTTTCATTGAGTAAGGGCACTTGATTTCTACGATGCCATGAGGTTCCTGTTCCTCGGGGTCCCATACCACACGATCAGGAGAGGCACCAAGCCACGGGCATCCTGGGTCCACGACAAGGCCGCAGTGAAATGTCTGGATGTTGTGCCTGATGGTGCGCAGCGTTGTTCCGTATTTCTGAACAGCCACGGCTTCACTTGAAACTCCATACCTGAAACAGCAATATTTTGCAGGCTTAGTCATGCTTGCATTCTACGATACAATCAACATTTTGCAGTGCATACAAGGTGTATACATATGTTAAACACAGCATGCAAAGCTACTTCCTTTTTCAAAGTTTCTTGAATACTGTGATAGTAGACACATGAGTGTGATTTGTTGATAACATTGCACCTGTGCATTCATTAGTGCAAATCACTTATAGCCACTGGTGTTTACTGGAAGCAGTGCTACGTATAGCAGATGTAAACAGGGCATAGGAAGTTACTTAACGTCTACACTGTGTTACTGTACCATATCTTCTTGCTTTGTTACAAACCAACTTTTTCAATAAAATGTTCAACTCATACTTACTGTATGGCCCTTACTCGAGACAGATCTCTGTCAGTGGTTAGGTTTTGCAGGCCTTTCTCCGTCCACTTTTCACGAGAGACGGCAACACCAAAGTTAGATGCCGTTAAGCGGTCTTTGCGAGCAGCTCTCCATGTTGCACTTTGGCTCTGCTGGCGAGAGGTCTGCTCAAGCTTGCGAGCTTCGTCAACAGACATCACGAGAGCCTGCATATAAAGGTGCAGCACATGTTGGGGTTAACACAAAAAATGCCAATATAATCACACTTTACAATGCCTGGTTGCTAAAACGAACGAAAGTAGTTGTAGAAATAGGTTGATTAGTACAAGTTATGTTTATAGGACATGACAAAAGCACAAAATGGAAGAGCAGGTTCTACTTGGAAGTTATGCACAATATTCCTGTTTTTCCGTGCTTTATTTCATGCTGCACGCATACTATGCATTGCCCCTACTGGTAAGAGGTTGGTTTAAGCCTGTTTTCTGTGCTTTGTGCCATTCCACATGCCAACAGGTATTTACATGCATGTGCTTGCCTCGATTACAGCTTGCTGCGTTGGTGGCAGGCCCACACACGACACAACAGTGGGCACAGTTTTTGAAAAAAGTGCTAGCTGTACGGGGGTGTCAGCTGCGTAGCTGAACCCTGCTGAATTTCTGGGCACAAATAAGTCGTGTGGCACAAGCGGTTTCTGGCTCCACAAGAGGCTGCCTACACATGTGTCGCCAAACAAGCTGTCTGCTTTTGTCGGTGCTGTAGACTTACAGTGCCCCAGAAGTGAACTCTTAGTATGCGCAGCGATCTCGATTGCAAACTGTTTTGCAGCTTCTTGAACGTCTTCTAGGGACCTCGGCCTTTTTCTGGCTTCATAAAGACACGACTGGAGCGGGTTATACACACCCTCTGGCCTTGCGGCTCTCCAATCAATGTCATCAACGCTGGAAGCCGGTATTTTCTGCCCCCGGGGCCGCCTCCACATTTGAGGAAGTTCCGTACATGACAGTTCTGGCGGACGCTCCTCATACCCATTTGTGATAAGGAGCACAAGGACTTTCAACAGTCCCATTACATGATACGCATTCTCCCACGTAACCATCATGTGTCAGTGCGGCGGACACGGTGTACCAGTAGCGCACCCAGGATCTCTACCAGGAGGGGGGGGGGGGGGGGGGGGGTTCAATTTTTCACGTAGGGCAGGGCATGCCATTACACAGTTGTTGAGTGTGTAAAAAAAAGTAAATAAAATGCCAAATAATAGTAACATCAATGATGATGATTATTTTTATTATTTTTTTCGGCATTTTGCAGAGACATTAGCGCCACATTCTTCTAGGACATAGGAGCAGTTACGGAGTGGGATGGGATTAGGTCGGCCTCAGGGGGGGGGGGGGGGGGGGTGTTACAACACCCGAACCCTCCCCCCCCCCCCCCCGTCGGTGCGCCACTGTCCTCTACGATGCGGTAAAACGCATTTTGTGCGACTTCTGATCGAGTCAAAATTTCACAAAGAACCCAAGACTATAGTCTTACCTTTTTTGGCATTTTGGGCA